>BLKM01008175.1:1398293-1530014 GCA_013340265.1 Coptotermes formosanus
TACATACATACATACATACATACATACATACATACATACATACATACATACATACATACATACATACATACATACACACACACAGACACACACTTACTTACTTACTTACTTGTAAATAAGTTACTTACTTACGTAGTGTGGGAAAATGCAGAGTTTTAATATTAGTGTAGTCTTCACTGCTCTTTGAAACGCTGAAAAAGAACAAGAAAATGGATGTGTTTTCCTAGTTTATTCTTCTGTGTAATAGTATGGTAAATAAATCAAGGTGAATGCAGTGGCATGCAGCACAAATAGAAGACGTCAGAAATTCATACAAGATTTAGTTGCATTTCCTGGAAGAAGGAGACACACCGTAAGTCCTATGGAACAAAATACACAGACAATCTTAAATAAATACGCTGTGAATGTATGGGCTGATCACGGAAGGAACCAGTAGCAGACTGCTGTGAAAGCGGCAGTGAACGTAAGATCTTCGTATATTACGTGCAGATCTTGAAGTGCTGCATGCAGTTCACATCCTTAAAACATATTATCCTTATTGGGCGATTGAATATTAGGGGGTTTCTCTTTCTATCAATATACTCCTTTTTAACAATATTTCTTTAGACGCTTTTCATTATCTCGGTAACGGGGAATAGAAACATCCTTTGCGACGAAATACGTGTATATTGAAAATCAGTGTCTTCACTGTCACGTTTTGGGACAATGATGCATATTTCCGTCCTTCCGGTTTATGAATCTCTTTTCATTTGTTAGGACTTCTTCGATGAGTGACGGTCCCGTGTAAGACTTTCATGTGCCAGCATACATCCGTGCCCCAATTGACATTCCAACGAGGATGTGAGGTTTCAAGTGGCAGAAGAAATACCTTCTAGAAATGGTGAACACAGTCGTAGTCAAACCCGCACTTACAGCCCTCACATTATTGTCCTTTTGAACCCTTGTTGCGGATGCAATTCTATTTTTGGTAGCACAAATTACGTAGTCACGACGCTAGTCACAGCCGAGCTATTGCAGATATAGGTTACTACATTCCTTAAGTTTTAAACACCCAGCATTATACGCGGATGTTTGTGAGATGCTTGTTTTGATTTGTGGATTGCCAATGTGAAATATCTTTCAGGAAACTGCCTGCTATTACTGAGATTTTTTTCGAAAGTCCCTAAATTCCCCTGTTTCCCCCAAGGAAAATTTTGGAATAAAAATTCAAACTTGGCCACGGTCACTTCCTTTCGCGTCCACTGCAATTCATTATTTACTATCTTCCTCGCACGCAGCTCTTCATTATTTAAACACTGGCGATCATAGTGTAACTGTACACGTAATAACGAATAACCGTAATATCAGGACTAACACGTACACAACACGAAGTGCCAATACACAAAGTTTCACGGAACTCCCAACATGTTTCGATGTGAATTCATACCATCTTCAAGAGAAAATATGGAACACTTAAAACATTTAAGATAACATTAGCCTAGTGATTTAAATGGTTCTGTTAGCCTTGAAGGGTTTCTGTTTTGTGTTCTTGTATTTATAAAAGCTTTTTGCCTGTTTGGCATTATCAAGTTTAAAGTTCTCCATAACGTGTACATATGCTTTCACGTAATTTTAAATAATAACAAATGTATTAAGTATAACCGAACTTCATACTGAAAATTTTTAAAGTAAAGTTATTAGTTGTCATGCCACGTATAATTATGTTTAATGTACTATATTTATATAAAGATATATTTCATGAATAATTGTGAGATTGATTTCAGTTTCATCTCAGAAGACGTTAAGACATTACATTGAATCATTATGGAGCACACGCTGCAAATTCTGCATAAATGTTTCGTGCACACCTTGTTAATATGGAACCTGAAAACGATTATACACTCCTACAGATTCAGCACAGTAAAATTTATCATATAACATGGCTTAAGCCATGGAGGGAGGTGTAGAAGTATTGTTCTACCCTTTCTTTAACGTCGACGCTAGATGGGGTTGGGTGCTCCATGACACCTCATGGCTGCTTTACCACCAGGAGAAACCCTTTCCCCTTTGTACAGGAGGCTGGATGGGCCTTGGGCTTGGTCTGAAGGGGCGCGGAAAATTTCACACCACTGGGCTTTGAACCCCAATCCTCTCAGCCCGTAGCAAGTTGCTGTACGGATTAAGCTATTTTGGCTGCCTAGAGAATCAGCATAAAAACTCAAATATACGGGTAAATGCCCAAAATATACTCAGTTTTTCACCACATGCAAGTAGCCCATGCAGTTTTTCCGTAAAATAATGGAAGAAGTCATTCACTTTTTGTCTGCTGTACTAAGTTTGTATGGCAATAAATGTTTATTGGGATTATCGAGGTACGCAAACTGGAAGGGTTACAGTTGCGTGTTATGGATACTCAAAATACGACTACATGTTTTTACCATTTTTATAATGACGTTCAAATCCTGAATGAAGGCTATTACAAGGTTTACCGACGCCTGTGCTTTGATTACTGCAGTAACCCGATGAACCACTTTTGGGCCTTTACAGCCTTCACTGTCAGCAAACAAACACTGTGTAAGATGTTTTTGCTTGTGTTAGTAACACTAGAGGGAAGCTGGTCTCGGGAATTCTAGAACTGAAATTCCACGCCCCCTGCGGCTAAATGTTAGTTATTGCAATGATTCCATTGCCGCTCCCTGTTCTCTAGGGGAAGCAACCCTCCTATTTCACATTAGGAATGTAATTAAAAACGACACTGGAATTCACAATTATTTTCTTCCCATATTATTTTTTTTCATAGTGATCCCCTTTTGTACTCATTTTTTAATTTACCTTTTTTTTCCTTCTTCCGGTTCCTACAAATTTTCACTTTCATTTTAAGCCAAATCATGTGGTCAGAAGTGGGGTTTACACTGCAATCAAGAAATAACATCCTGTAGAAGGACATAGTCATTTGGACCAACGGATATATGTCGGGAAGCAGGTCTATCCTACAGAAATATTTCAAATAATTATGTCACACACTAAATTTTATTTCTTTTAATTTATCAACTTCTGATAATAATTTGCATAAACGAGATAACATTGGGTGCTACCATTGAAACTTGGAAAAATTCTGAAGACATTTTCCTGGCTCTTTAAAATTAGGCCGGGATTTGTGGTGTGAACGTCTACAGCAAAACAACGAAATCTTTAGGAAAGCCAACATGGAAACAGGCATCTACACCCACTATAAAAGTAAGAAAATTAGCATAGTACCCTCTCACTCGTCAGAAAGCCCTCGAAAAAAGATACGGAATTGTTGTCCCAACGTCTACATAACATGCCCCTTTGAAAACGTATGGGAGAAGGCACATACATTTTCCCACACTCTTAACTTCAGCAGTGCACAAAGGTAATAAGTTTCATGCTCCGGGCCCCTTAACTCACATTCGAACGGCCGCTAAATGGGAGATTGGTTAGGTTCCAAGGAGTGTCTAGACGCTGTGAAAAAGATTTTCCTCATTTCCACGTAATAAAATCCACGATCTTCTAAGTAAGATGCTCAGGCTGCATAACCATAAACTTTTAAATAAAAACGCCTAGCTGACGTTTGTAATCTGTGGAAAAAAAAACATAAAAATGAATGCCGATTAAAGTAGTTGTGTTTCAAGGGCTGCATTACGCTCCTGCTGTGTTTAAAGGAAGGAAACAAAATTTCCTCGGACTTTAAAACTTCCCAGGCCACGTGTCGATAAAGTGGTTACAAAAATATTTGGCAACTTCATCTTAATTTAATCCAAACTTAAACGCCAACATAACTGTACTTGCGTCTTAATACTAAACAAGTGGCTTAGTTAAAGAGCGTGGGTTAATAAAACAGCGATTGTAATTCTAGATTCTCTCCATCCATTACATGCCCTTACGTTTAGTGCAGACTCTCAGAGAGAAACCGTACTACGAAGGATAATCGGAAAGTAATAAAACTAATTGAATAACTTAGTGGAGGAACTTTTCCTAGGGTTCATCTGCAGACTTTCAAAACATGTTCTCTATTCTCATAACTTTTACCTATATTCATGAACAAGTACGCCTATTACACATCTAAATTCCATGAAGTTTTAGACGCTGTGTTGCCATTTATCGTAATATATTTAGTCGTAAGTACAAATTTTATCACTTGACTTAAAGCTAATAATAAAAATTTCTGTTAAATGCACAAGGTGCATATGAACTTGCAAATGTAATTTTACTATGTGTACTTTAACGATCAGAAAATTACCACCCATTGGTCAAAATATGCAGCCGTGTAACTAGTCTGAATAAACGCAGTAAATATTTGTATGAAATTTTAAAAATTCTTAGAAAGTAATCTACATTAACTGCCATAATTACATTTTTATTTGTTGGACTAGGCTGATGCTATGTTCTATGAACCTGCTGCTTCAGATTTACTTATTGCACTTTCTCCTGATGGTAGATTAGTGTAGATCACATGAAAAAAACCACCCCAGTGCCAAAATACCTATCACGGATACAATACAAACTGCACTGAGACTGGACAGAATCCTGCGCGGCAATATTCTGGATTAATAGCCGGCTGAATAGTGGCAGGGCTTACGTTAAAATTAAGTGAATAGACTTCTCAAATAGAATGTGTTTCATTAGTGTCCTTTTGTCTGTTTAAGTCTTCCTGGTTTTTAAATTGGCTTCAGTATTTTGTATAGATTCATGCGCAATAACAAATGAAAGAATTAGCGGCAACATTTCTTTGCACATGTCGCATGAACATGCTTCGCGTTTAGGAAAACAGAGGTTTTATACAGAGTCTTGAATAACACATAAGTACGCCGTGAAAATACTGAAGAGAAGTTTAATATTGAAGGCGGATATTACGTATAGCAGCAGATGTTCATGAGACATTTGAGAATATTGCCTCATATGAGTGCCTCGTAAATTTCATGCATTTCATTTGTATAAGTTTTTTTTCTTTTTTTGCTTTCACAGAAATGTACTGCATAGCGAAGTCATACAATAGCACATGCCCAGGCTATAATATTAGTTATGTACAGAGATTAATGCGAGTCTGTCTTCAAGACGTGCACATAAAACTTCCTCTTCATGTTAGGCATTTCTTAAGTTTTTACTACTTCCCTTATAAGGAATTAAAAGGGGTAAAACTATAGGTTTATTTACCAGTCATGGTCTTATTATGTTTATTCCTGAATTATAAGCATAGGGTCCTGTAAGAATTTTCCCTTCATATATAGACCACGTGGTGACTTATCACTGTGTTTCTTTCTCACCGATTGGTTGAAAGTAATGTCCCAATGTTTACAGCTAGAGCAGTAGTTTTCTAAAGAGAAGTGACTACGTGTAACAATTCAAATTAAAAATTCCGAGTCACTTTTGTCTTATAAATTCTGATACTGGTAACAAATATACACAGTGTCAGGGTGCTTAACAGAATTTCGTTAAATTATC
Source organism: Coptotermes formosanus (assembly GCA_013340265.1). Lineage (NCBI taxonomy): Eukaryota > Metazoa > Arthropoda > Insecta > Blattodea > Rhinotermitidae > Coptotermes > Coptotermes formosanus. The sequence goes on from BLKM01008175.1 coordinate 1,403,736, forward strand.
CCAGTGTTCCAAAAGCATTTAGCAAGCTACAGAATTAGGCTGCATGTGCCATTTTCCTCCTGCAATCCGCGTGATTATAGAAGTGCTTGGTTTTATTTAAGGGGCACAAACCAGTGAAACTAATCGATTATGTGCCATTACGTTAATGTAGAGAATTAGCTACAAGTGGACTGGCTTATGTGAATGATACTCAAAGAAGGAGGAAGGAGAGGGGGGACACAGAGAAAACACAAAATCTGTACCACAGCGGTTTATGCTTATAACAACATGTAATGTGGCTCCAACTCCCTGCTAATAACCTCCCCCCCCCCCCATGGAAACTTTTCCTTGTGTTCTCTATTGTAACTATACTGCAGAATATTTCTATGCGTCCTTCTGTAGTTCCTGTTGATGTCAGCTGTCTGTGACACACGTGTACACAAATGTGAGGCAGGACTATGTGAAAAAATTACTTTAGTATAACCTTTAAATGTGTGAGTTTACTTTCATGTACACTAGCTCAATAAATAGAACACAGATAAGTAAAGCAGATTCATGTATATCCCGCAAAGTAAGTGAAAACCAGATGGAGCCTTTTTACTGCGAGTTACAAACTGAGTGTTTAAGTACATTTCAGGTTAAACAATGTTGCATACTCATTTTCACCTACATGTTGCTCTTACGGGAGAGACAAAAGAACCAGCCCTAAGAACCTTCCAAAAAACAATGTTTTTCGAAAATCCGAAAGCATTGGATGGAAAAGTAGGGTCACTTATCATTCAGAGTGTTCATTTTGCGACATTTATTTAGTTGGTTGGTTGGTTGGTTGGTTGGTTGGTTGGTTGGTTGGTTGTTCTGTCGGTCGGTCGGTCGGTCGATCAGTCGGTCAGCCACTCAGTCAGTCAGTCAGTCAATCAGTCAGCCAGTCAGTCAATTCGAATGGAGGACAGTCAGCGAATTTTACAAACTCCATGGAGCAGATTGCTTCCTGAGAAGCTAACAGTTCCTCAGCTTGTCAAGAATCTCCCCGCATTTTATGGAACCCGAAGGCTCATTACCGCATTCAGAAGAGTCAGCCACCTGTCCCTGTCCTGTGGCAGATCAATCCAGTGCATGTCCACCATCACGCTTCGTGAAGACCCGTTTTAATATTACCCTGACATCTGAAAATCTTATTTCTTTAAAATCTTAATGTTTCCACGTCATGATACACAAATACAAGCACACTTGAAAAATTGCTATGAAAACGTAGTCTCAGAGGGGTAAAAAACACACACAATAAAAATAGGAAGTGACGAAATTAAGACATAAAGAGAGGTGTGTGAAAGATGAGGGTTGAATGTCAGTGCTTGCGTTATCTCAGGGCTGGATATGAAGGCCGGCAACATACGAAGCACAAATCCTGAAGAACGTTTTCTATCAATGATAACTCTACCACTAGCCTTCGTTGCTTTTATTTTCCTCGTGGTTGCTAAGCCTGGAATTTTCAATTTCTTGGCTACGAAGCACTGCCGGTCAGTCATCTTGAAAAGCTGTTCGCTAATCGAATAGGATATGTACGTGTTACAAAACTTCGAGTACCAAAAATGGCCGAATAAGTTTCTGTACCGTCGTTGCTCTTCCTGCATCTGCTGTCCAGTTCGTTCATAAATCAAGTTGTTGGTGTAAGTGCTGCGTTTGTCGTTACAAAATTTTTTACAAGTTTATAATTAACATTTTATGTTATTTTGTGATATTACTTACGAAACTGCCAGTAGTAGAAATACTGAAAATATTTACTATCCCGTATGAAACCAGGTGTTCAGCACTATGTTCACGAGAGACCACACCTAAATCCCATTTGCAGCAAATTCAATCCAGTTCTCATCCACAAATAAATACTTTTTGATCCGTTTCTGTGTAAGCTTCCATTTACGCCAAATTCAACAAAGTGTCTCTTCCATTTCCAAACAAAAATTTTATTTTGATGACCTACCTAATCCGCCACATATTCCACCGAAATATTCCCAATGATTTTAAAATACCAGTGATATCTTATGAAATGCAGGCATTAAAAGAATTCGCCGTGCATTTCTTTGCAACGATATGTCACATCTTCTTTCCCAGATACGAATATCCCAGCCGTTCTGCTCCCAAAACATCTTCGATGTGTTTCCTTCTCTTAGAGTAAGGGCCAACATTTCGTACCAGACAAAACAAAAGTTCTGCTCGGAGTGTCATAAGCTGTGGATTCCTGAATAAGGAAAGGGAAGACATAAGATTGTCTACTGAATGTTAGCAACAACTCTGCAATTATACGTGCTCCTGTGTTCTACTTGAGTAGAGTTTTGTTTTATTAAAAGTCGTTCCATATTACTGGAGATTCCCTATATTTCCAAAGGGTTTGTTCTTCACCCTAATTCAGCTCAACCCACTCCAAAGGCCATGCAGAAGAAAGTCAGTCTGTTTATTGCGGAATTACCTCATCTGGCCTGAATTTTCTATAGATGTTATTGTGATATTCCTTAGAGGAAAGCTGCTGAATATACGGCTTTGGTTTTAGCATCTACACAATTAAGATCTTATTGTCATCGTCCAGGAAGGAAGAGAGATTAGCGACTTTGAGTTCTGATATGCATATCTGGCTACAGATATATACGTTATTTGTAAAGCGTTTCTTATTCTAACGTGATGAACTTCATCAACAATTCATTCTCAGATATCTGATTCTAGTTTTAGGTCGTTTATTTCTTGATTCCTTATGCAATCATCTCTGAGGCTTAGCGTTGGGAGTACAGACAAAGCGCGATGTGGCACCACTGTTTTTCACCGCTACTGTTGACGGTATGACCAGGTCCGTATTGTATTCAAAGGTGTCAGTAAATCGGAATACATCGTAGTAGGGAATTTCTTTTCACACACTCTCATGGGACTTCAGCGAGGGTGACGCTGTATCGGTCTATTCTGCAAGTACTAAACCCGCGACAAGGAACCCTGTAAGGAAAAAAGAGATCCGTCTCTTCGCCATTGTATCCATATTGGCTACAGGGTCCCCGCGGCTTCCTAGCCAGCTCATAATGGCGGCACTTTTTGCGGACGTAAAGGAACCAGGAAGTGACGCAAACCAGTAACTTCCATTCAGTACCGAGGTTAAGAATACTGGGGCTATATCTCGCTAAAGAAGCCGAAGATATTATTGGGATCTGATATCAGTTTTCAGAATTTTTAGGCATGTCAGCAAAATAGATACGACCATTGACCGAGCCTCATCATGTCTGTCCATCCGCCCGTTTGCATGTAACAGAGCGATTTCAGGAAGGCATTTCATGAAATTCGATATTTGAGATTTTTACAAATATCTTTCAACACAGACCGATATTAGTTAAAACTTGACATAATTAAATTTGGCCCATCCCAGTGTCTGCGCCGTCTAAGGCGTAGGTCTGTGGCCGAGCGCTTGCTGGGATCGTGGGTTCGAATCCAATCAGGGACATGGATGTCTGTCTCTTGTGAGTGTTCGTATTGCCAGGTAGAGGTCTCTGCGATGGGCCGATCTCTCATCCAGAGGAGTCCTACCGACTGTGTTGTGTGTCTTAGTGTGATCAAGTGAAAATCAACAACCTCGACACCTACTGTGAGTAGGTAGAAGAGGTAAGGTCTACGAACGAACGAAAGAAGGATAAATAAATTGGATATTAATTAAAGGAAATGTACATACAGACCAATATACCTTCATAATTTTATTAGCAATGATGTACTCTGTGAGGTACGAGCTGAGTTAAACTAAGGATTGAGGATCTAAACATGACTGTCGACAAAGAGCGAGTTTAAACTTCGCAGTCGATGATATCTCGAAAACTACGAGACGAAAAACTCTCGCAATTCTGTTACTAAAATACTCAGAAATCTTATAATTTGAAAAGTGTAAAACAAGGAAGAGCATTTAAAATACTCGAATTTCAGTGTCTTGCGTGAAGTTGTTGAGGAATGTAAAACATATTAACAATAATAGAGGGAAGGCAGCAGAAGTCTTAAGCTCTGCAGACATTTCCTAATTTGCTGTAAACGTTTGTGTTGAAGAAACGCAGCTGCGCTCCAGACGGGACTCAATCTCCCCAGAATGTGGAATGATGTAGAGAACACTAATACTCAACGTGCTTTCCGCATGTATCTATCGATCTGGTGTGAAATGGCGCTATTGTAGCTGTGGTGTTTGTGTGACTGTTCCAAGAGATTCAGCGGGAAAAACAGCTACATTAGTTAATTAAATGAAATACGTGCATTATTATGTTGTAAAGACGGATAGTGGAGGGCTTTTTGCCTGCACTTTTTTCCATCAGTCATCATTTTACAGGTACCCTAGGGAACAGAAATTGCAAAATTCGGTTACAAAAATAATTGAGTTTGAACAGCCCTGGTTTCAAGCATTGTAATAATATTGTCTGATTTCTCTTGTCTGTTAGAGAAAAAATACTGTAACTGCAGAAACAAATACAAAGGCTGTAGCTCTGATAAGGAAATTCGAACTTCTGGATTTCTAACACACGTACCTAATATTTTAATTTAATTTACCAATCAACGCTAGTGCTATTTGCAGTAGTTAGATCAAGAGTGTTTTTTTTTCCTTATTGCTTTCTTTCTTTCATATTTCCCACTATTTAATTAAAATACTGTGCACATATTTTGTTCGCCGTCAGTCGTTATTTATGTCACAAATGTAAAAGTGATTTTAAACGTGGCACTAAATTTAAGATCCATGCAGAAAATGACGTCATATCAGATATACCATTTAGTCTGCGCTACTGATAATGTTCTTAAATAAACAACTCGTAACACACTAAGCCTGTACGTAATATTCAAGTAGAGTATTCTGCATTCATATCTTTCTTTCACTTTCTATTTAAAATAGAATATTTGATGTCGACGGAATTTAAATTTGCTTTCCGATTTCTTCATAAGACAATAGTATTTGCTGTATCCTAGGGTAATTCGGTTTGGGCGTTACGTCTTCTTGTATACTCTGTTTCATGTGTTATTCTGATGTACACGTATGGATCGATCAAAATTACTTTCCAGTAATTGAGTACGCAGTTACCAGCAACATGACTACTTATTGGTTTTTTATTCATATAAAATTACATGGCTACATGTTTGGACCAATGATTGATCATCTTCAGCCTTTTGTTGAAATATGTGGACATGTAATGATATGTTAATAAAAAACCAATAAATTGTTGTGTTGATGATAATCGTGTACTCAGTTATGGTATCATACACACAATGAGATCTCTATCTTAAAAACAGCAACTTTCCGATCAGTTTAGTATAGCATGGGGTTGAACATACTTGAAATATGTTTTTTCCTCCCTGAGTTTTGTGCATTGCTGTTGCGTAAACACTTTTATTGGTACTATGAGCGGAGATAACAGGAGAAAGGTCAGCTTCGTTGGTACAGTAACAAGAGTTCGAGTTCAGAACCGAGGACTCTTGGTTCGATTTCCAAGAGAAGAGATTTTTCTTTTTACCAAATCATCCAGGCTGGCTCTGGAACCCTCTAAAATATCTTTGTATTGGGTGAAAGGGAAACTTTCTCCGGGCCTAAAGCGGACGGCAGAGGAGGTTGACCACTCATCTTCATCTAGAGCCTAGTATAAGAAAGAGTGGAGCTGTAGCTCCACGCCCGTCTATGCCTTCGTAACATGCATAGCGACAGCATTCCCTTTACGATTTGGGGTAAGATATGAGGTCTGATCTTTTAGACTAAAGCACTTCATACAGACGTCAAGTATTTTTCGTGGTGTATGTAAGTTAGAGGAAACCATAACGGGAAATACAGCCTCAATTAGCCATGCTGTAAATAAATTAGAATAGCAGTCTTTGTCCATACGGATGTAATTCCAAACGTTTATCAATATTTCCTCCACTAATACATTCTCCCTGCTCTAAGTCAAATCGCGCAGCCGCCATATTTCCGGGGCGTACTGCGAGGAAGTCCAGAGATAAGGAACCCTGTGGTATGTGGCATTCTGCAGAGAAAGATACTGCAGCCATTTCCCTTCTCAGCTCTGGCACTCAAAAGCCTGCGGTCATTAAGAGAGTGAATGTAAATTTACCCCTACACCCCTTCACATTCATTCCCATAAAATAACAGTTTGAAACACTAGAGGCCTTCTCCACGGCTACGAAATTAAAACCGAGATAGAGGAGAAAGTATAGCTGTAAAGAGAGAGTTATATCCATTGCAAACGCAACCGAAAGCCGTCCTTTTTCCCCTCCTACATTAGACTCATCTTTTTCTGTTCTGATGTTTCGCGCTGTGGATAATAAATTTATTCTAAAATTAAAACACATCAAATATTCATTAATTCAGACATAATTAGAATCTAGACTGTGTATAGGATAGCAGCTCCACATTTCTAACCCTCTCTTTCTCCACCACATATCCATGGAAAGACCAAACCCCTAACCCAGCCCTCCGGAAGTGTACCACAGTATAAGTACCTTAATTGTCATGTATTTCGCACTTAACAACTCTATCCGATATGGTGGGGGAGATGCGGATATACTATTTGTTGTCCGAGAGAGAAAGGTCGCAGCTGGTCTGTTGACATTTCATCCGCTCACTAAGAGACAGAATTGTAGCCCGTCTGCGCAAGGTACCCTTCTGTCTGCCGTATTCAGCTTTGTGGGATTGCAAACTGAATGCCACATTCTTAGTAGAGACACGTATAGACATTTTCGCAGATTCGAATATGACCTTTGCATATTAGAGTATATTTCTTGACAAGTTCCATGGCTGACGGAGAAATTCACTGCTGTAGAACAGAAAAGTGAGCTGGGAGAAGGCAGTCTGTACGGTGACTAGGATACGGACTGGGAGAACGGGGGTTCGAATGCCGGTAGGATTCCAGACCGCATCTTGGGCCCAACCAGTCCCCTACCCAATTAGTACCGGGGGGTTTTCCGAGTGTTAAAGCGACTGGAACAAGAGCCTGACAATTTACCTCTAAATAGCGTCGCTGTTCGGATGATCGCAACTGTACCCCCACACACTCTGTATGCCTTCAGGGTGCGTATAGAGGCTGCTTTACCTTCTCCACCTCTAGAACAGAATGGTTCTTCAGTCACATAACCTCGCTATTTGGATCTGTCTCAAATATTTCAAATGTGGGTCACATTTTCAGAGGCATTTCCTTAAGAAGCTGCTAAAGTGCTCATTGTTTTGAATTCTCAGTTTTAATTTAAACCTGAGGCTGGATATCCTGAAGGAAATCTTCAAGCAGCACGGGAATAATTGAAGGGCCATCCGAGGCGCCAACATATAGGGGGCGGTAAGATATCGTTGTAACAATTGGAAATAATTTCCTAGTAAATTCAATATCCACACTCGAAAGAATGTCTCGCAAAATTTTCGGCAATTTTTGCACATGCCTTCAAAAAATTTTTAACCCTCTCCTAGGCCGAAAAATTTTAAAGAATATGGGTTTTAGTAGGCGCCAAATTATGAAGTTGTCCGGGGCGTTCATAAGTCTTGGGTCTGACCTGTCTTCGAGGTTTCTTCCTCAATTCGTGCAGGTAAATTGTGGGCGGTGAATTTCACTTCTACATATTTTTCAACTCATCAACCAGAGCCGTCTTCTTTTGACGCTCTGCAATACAGTCAGGTGTTAAAGCTTCGCTTCATAAGCTAAGAATGAATCACAAATATAACCAAGTGAGGCAGAGATGCTGCTTCAGTAAGTCTCTGCTTCACATGATCTTAATTTGCTTGTGGCTCTGAACAGTCCTCTGCATACAGCAACTGAATTTAATGATACAAGATTACATTCGGCCTGCTATTTAAACTCTGCACTCTTCCTAAAGCCGACGTCTTCTACCAAAGGATGTGTGCAACACACATAAAAAGGACGGTGCTTATTCGTCTTGAAATTGACACTAACAAAGCCAGTATAAAAAATACTGTCTTTTGAGAAGTGACTCCTGGTAGTCTTGACAAAAATTTGAAATTACTTTTTAAGTAAATTGAAGGTCACGAATTTTGGCTTATAGTTTATAATTACTCCCCCTAAATGCACCCGATAAATTTACACCCTTTATTCCACAACCTTGTTAAATATTTCTAAATTAAATTTATCCTTTAAATGGTGATGTTGTGTTTCTCCAGAAGGACTCCTGAGAAAGTTTTAGGATCGGAGTGTGAACAGAAATAAAAGTTATTTTCTTTCACTCGAACATTATCAGGAATAGCTGAAAAAAGCCAGAAACCTTGTCTGTCGCAACATTTTAACTTGTTGTGCATATCGCACTAATGCTGTAAGAGTTATCGTGTAGGTGTGCTATCAGTACTTTTTGTATTGTGCCATTTACCCTATATAAAATTTTTAAATTAGCATCTTTGAAAGATACAAGATTTTTTCAGGCAGGAATAGGATAGTTGATGACAAGCCATGCTTTAAATGTATATACAGCTCCTGACTGTCTCACTCTGAACAAAGTTGCTTTGTTTCATTTTACTCTCTAATTGGAATATTTTTTTTTCTGTGGAAGACACTGGACTCTGTTGTAAAGACAGTAAATCAATCGTGAACACTGAAACACAGCTCCGTTACGTCACACACACATAGAAGTTTGTATTTCAACAATTCTTCGCATTGGTGTAGTATTACTTAGCCTTGTAGTGCTTTATGTATTTTTCGCTTAAAGAACTTAACAAATAAAGAGTTGTGTGTCTTAAGGTTTGTGTATTTGGGGTTGTGCAGATTGTTTTGTATGACGAGCTAACAATTACCAACGAAATCTCTGTCTACTGTTTAAGTGTCTGTTTTATATTTAACCAAAACCAACTGGAATTCAAAACTCTCGAAATAAGTTAACATAAATCCTGCAATATTCAAATTCCACGAGTTCCAGTAAGCATCTTCGGAGATCAAACAACCTAAAGAACAGATAGGACATCTTCATCACGCGCCCATTTTATGCGATTAGTAAAAAAAAAAAGACTATACTAACACGAAGAATTCGCTAAATTCCGATTTCTGTCACGTCAATAAAATAACCGGGTTTTCTCCCGTGACACAACACATTTGAATATTTTAAAATAAGGTCGGGTTTAACGGTGGGGAAACCGCGGGAGAGTGTACAGAGCGTATGCAAGCATATGTCAAATATAACAATGGCGAATGACAAATAGTGCGTTTACCTCATCCTGTAGGTGGTATATTATATAACTCTGTGTTCCCTCGTTGTCCCTGCAAAATCGTTACTGATTTAAACATTTTATTCACATTCGTTTTCCGCCTTTTCTCTGGTATCATATGTATCCGTCCTGTGGGTTCTCGCACATACGAGAGGCGATGGTTCTGAATATGCAGGAAAGGAATTCTCGGTACGCGTTGGGGAGCGAACCACAGTAATATATTGCATGTTATGGCTACGGCGAAGGATTTCTTTCTACCTTTCTCTTTTTTTTTTCTTTCATGGTAGAATTTATTGTACTAATATAAAATTTAAATAGCCTCTCTGTTACGAAATATTTGCATCGTATAAATATGGACTGTTTTGCCGAGCATAAGGTACAAGTGCCTAGTGCGAAGATGCTCCAGCGTGATATTTGCGTTCTTCTAGGATATTACGCATCGTAGAATGGCAAGTCTCTACCGACATTTCGGGACAACTGCGCCCCAGATACGCAAGATACCAATGAACACTGGTGGTTATGTTCGTAATAAGTCTCTAGTAACTTAACGAATAAGTATATTAACCTAATAGGAAGCGTATAATACAAAATGATTACAATGAATTAAGTTACTTGAACGTAAACGACCGGGCCCCTTCGGCCGTGTGGTAGAGTAGATACAAGGCCCCTTACACGGTATCAGCATGCCCCATCGTACCTCCAAAAAACGAATAAAAAATACCAACTCCAAAACCCTCAGAAAATACCTGCATGATTAACCCTTTAAAGACGAAGCGTATCTGTTTTATATAAGGACTCACTGCGTACCGCGCTGTAAACACTCTCCACTTCGGTTATAAAAACCAGTCTCTTAATGTTTTATAAGGCAAAAGTTGCTGTTTGTTCTGAGACCCGTACAAAACACATAAACGCGATGTGGGCACCACGTAGAACTTTTTAATGTTAAACTTGGTGGTACGTAAAGTTACCGCTAGGCTTTAAAAGGTTAAACCAACTAACACAACAAAGAAAACAAATACTTATCTTTCATGCAGGGACCCATAGCGGGTCACCCCCTCGACAGACCAAAACCAGAATTTAGACCAAGACACTGCCGGACAGAATTTAGCTGTTGACGAGCTGGGGCTTCCACTAAGAGTGAACTAACCAGCCACGTACAGCGTGCTTCAGCCAGGGAACCGTTAGGATCGGAAGGAAGGGGGGAAAGGGGAGAGGGTGACACATAAGCCAAGATCGGGTGATGTGGCTGATTCAAATCCAGGGCTGCCCAAGCTACGGCACACAACGTATCGGTTCCATCTTCAAGGGTCAAGAAATCCAAGAAGAAAGCTGGTTAACACTTGGCACGCAGTTTATACACGAAAAGATGTGGGCGATAACTGGGAATCTCAGTCACCGCCCACATCTGATGGAGAACGTAGAAGGAGAGAGCGTTTTCATAGAGCATGCTGATTACTAAGCCTAACCTAACAGATTATTTGGATGTCAAAAGAGTAGCGTGATGTGGATTCTTGTGTCTCAGTTTTTGGTTTTAATGTTCGACTAGTGAGTACTGTAATGAAGATTCGAGTTCTGTAGAATTCGGGACAGGCATGACAACAAAAATGAAAAATCAGCTCCATGCGGGCTTTTCATTCCCAATCACAGGGTTATCACATTATTTCAAGTGGCAAGTTATTGCCGCCTTTCTGTCTGTTATTTGCTTTATTGGAACATTTATCTTAGTACTTCAGTGTTAAGTGGGTACCTGTCATCACGGCATGGCGAATCCTCAAGTTGCGGGTAAAAACGCGGCTTCCAGATATGGTGGTCAGTTCCGAATTTATTACAAAAGCAGTCGCTTGCGGATAAAGATATGTTTGACCCTAAAGTTTGAGGCGTGGTGAACGCTATGAACTCCAGAATATTGCGTAATGTTACACGGCGCCTTGGGAAGGAGCGGGACTTTTGGATCTGCAGATGCAACAGAAAATGGAAAAGACTTATGGAACTTCGAATATCATGTTCATAGAAAAGTGCAGAATTTTAAACCACCTGTCAGCTACATTTTATTGGCATATAACAAGGGAAGTTGGGCAATTGCGGGACTGATACAGCAGACATTTTCGTATTTTTCTACGGCGTAAGGAAAGAGAATCATCACTTATTGAGAGGATTTTCTATACGCAAGGGAATTATATGAGCTTCTGAGAGATTAGAGTGTTTCTAATTATGGGACATAGTAGACAATGCCAGGGGGATGCTTGTCTAATATCATTGTTTTGAATGCACATGTCTTGAACAGGAATAAGGCGATTGTAGAAAGGACTACACTAACTAGACAGATATTTGATGGATCTCTGCTTTATTGCATAAATATTTTTCCAGATGTTTCACAAAAAATTTGAAAGAAAATATGTATTCAAACTGTCCACTGGGACTAGGGTTTTCATGAAAATGTTGGTGATAGTATTGTTCGAGCACTAAAGATTTCCACATCCACGGGCCTATTGGTAAAAAATATATAGCCCCTAAATCGGAACTTTCATAAAGTACTTTAAATTCACTTGAAGAAAAAGAAAACCTAAGCGTTTGATCAAATCATTGTGGATGCGAGGTGGAATTTACACATAACTGATTCCAATATTTCGGAGAAGCTGCCAGTAACATAGGCAAAATACGAATGGTAGAATACTTAGGAGGAGACTGTCCATGAGTCAGGAAAAAACGTATAAATCTGTTAGGAAGATATTCGATTGCAAGGCGATAAGCGATGTGAAAATACAGAAGAGTATCAGGTTAAAATACCACATATCGTAACAGCTTTGTAGGGCACAGGTGATCAGCAAACATCAATAAATTTTGGAAAATTAGTAGAGAGAATATGAAAAGTTTAGCCACAACAATTCTAGGCTATTAGAAAGTAGCATAAGTAATGGTTTGAAGAAGGAGTTTTAAACTTTTAGATTAATTTAACCTTTTCAAAAGAAGGGTTGACGCTTATTATTTAGTTATTACCTCAAAGAGTCACTTAATATGCAAATTTATAAGAAGGACGATGAAACGGATTATATTAATTATCGAGGCTTATAAATCTCATGAACAACGTACACTACCTTATCAAAAATTTTCTCTAAGTCTCAACTGCATTTATGGAAAAATTTGGGGCGATCATCAGTGTGTATTTCGACCTAATATATCGACAACAGATCAGACACTCGACATTTGCCATATTCCTCAGAAAAAAAACTGCATACAAAGGGACATCAGATCAGCCCTTTGAAACTTCAAGAATGGCTAAGATCCTGTTGAAATGCAAGTTCCATATATCATTCTCACTGAGTTTTTCATATACGTGAAAGCCCTTAGATTAATTAAAATGTGTTTAAAAGAATCCTGTGCCAAATTCAGTGTAGGTAAACATATGCTTTATGTATTTCCTCTTTTTTATGCGCATGATTCTTGAACTCTTAAGTTTAGGTAGGAAGGTAGATTGAAAGGTTTTAAGAACAGAACGCAGAAGAGAATATTAGTATTTACGACGAAAGTAACAGGTTGAGAGTGGAAAGTATACAGTCAGGAGCTACATAATTTCTACTTCTTGCCGTAATATTTTAGGCTTATCAAGTCGTAGATGGTCATGTGGCTTGAAACATGCATGGGAGAGAAGAGAAATAAATACACAGTTTTGATGGTGAACCCTAAATAGAAAGGCTACTTGGAAATTCTGGGTCTAGACTAGAAGCTGGTGTTATCTTAAATAAGCTGAATACTATACACGTTCCCAACAAGAGACAGGTGGACTTGTATTTATTACCGAACATTTGCACATGAGGTCATAGTAATGTATTTATACAATACTATCTGCTACATGTTTCGCCTATACTTTTCCTTCTTCATGGAGAATTTTTAAACACAAAGGAATTCTTATTTTGTAGAAACATATTTTAAGTATTTATTACGTAACCTAATGTATAATATATTTATACAAAATAAGAATTCCTTTTTCTTCGAAAACTCTCCATGAAGATGGCTGAGGATAGCCGAAACATATAGGACATTGCACTGTGTGTAATGGTATAAATATACGATTACTTCCTTCTGTGTATTTATTTGGTAACAAATACAAGTCAGTGCTAAATAGTCAGACGTGAAAGTGTAAACTGGGTTTATCTAACGCGGGATACGTACAGTGCGTAAGTCTGCTGTTAACACGGCAATGAACATTCCGGTTACCTAAATTGTGGAAAGTGTTTTGACTACCTAAGCAACTCCTAGCTTCTCAAGAGTGACTTCTCTATGTTGATTGATGCAGTTATTTAATTATTTATTTGTTGCGTTATCTGGTTACTTGTAGTTGATGCAACACATACTTGTAACAGTCGTCTGCATGTTGATGCTTTTCCCCATTCCTTCAATACTCGTCATCCTCTTGCCCTTTTTTCTTTACCCATTGGGCTTACCCCATTGCTGCACATCTACGGCGTTTTTCTTTTCAGAATGACAATACTTACCTTAGATTTTAACAATTTTGAAATTAAATTGAGTTTTGTAAAAGGAAATTGGCCCCAGATGGAGTAGTAACGACCATTTCGTATCAGGCAAGATCTCATTTCTAGGTCACTTCTCTATCCGTTTCCTATATAACTTCCTATACTGAAAAGGAACTACGACGCAGTGTAGAGTACGTCGGCTTTCAGACCCGTTCTGGGACCAACTGAAAGAAGAATATTTTTCTCTCCTTTTTCTTCTTTATTTCTTTTATTTCTGTCTCTGTCTCACTTTTCTTCAATATTAGGAAAAAAACTTAATTCGAAATCGATAGAAGTGAGTTCGTTGTGAACCTTAGGTAGCTTACGACATGACTTTGACAAATTACTTTGGACCCAACAGCAGTAGCATGACAGCGACAAGAATCGAAGGTTTGATAGGAAACTCTGCCTGTCATGGCGGACGCATTATGCTTTCGAACTCATCCAGATTTATGATGATGTTTTGATAGCAGTTTTGGGAGCCTTATCTCTATTATCTGACCTTAAATACACCGTTTTCCTTTCGTTACCTTGGTTAGATCTACATAGGAGCGTAAGTTGAGTTAAAGCTGCCTAGAATATCCGATGTCTCCGTCCGTTTCATTTGTGAAAGCACTGAGTCGACTTGCATTAAATTTAGTACTTCTGTTCTGCGCACAAAAATATAATGTTGCGTGTATCCATAAAAAAAAGCCTGTTTTATATGAAGCTAAAGGCAGAACTTTTCTTATTTATAAACAGTGCTTATCTGCTTTCAGTGAGCCAGATCTCTGCACTTTTACTTCCCTTTGTAAGCTTATATTACCATATTCTTTAAAATAGAACAGAGTCGAGTTCTTTCACATCCATTCCAATTGCTGAAATAGCCTTCCTACACTGTGCAATTTGTCTTAAATCAGCATTTGATATAGAGTTGTAAAATAACTAAAACTTAATGCAGTGGTTTAAATTGTTATGACGTTAGTCCCTCATTCCAACCGCGTAACAAACCTTTCTCTTAAATCAAGCCATCGCACTTTGCCGTCCAGTTTAACAATTCACAATCAGCCTGTCATCTCTCATTCGACTCAAAACACTGCATGTGTCTTACTATTCGCAGAAGGGAGCTTAGGATTCATTCCTATGATAGTGATTTGGCTAAGTGCACGTTTTCTGCTTTCTTTTTAAGCATAAATTTGCGCCTTAAATGGAGGTCACGTCTATTTGTTTGCCTGTCCGTCTGTGACAGTATCAACGTGCAAACCTTTGAACAGGATTGTTTTAAATTCTATATCAAAACATTCACAGAAAATTGTCAAGAAATTCCGATTTTCAGTTTTGCTGATTCATAATGAACAACATTTTACGTAGAGCTGTAAAGGAGCCCCCTTCGTATGTTTCCGTGAGGTTCTCCACAAGACATTTATGCAGAAATTTAGTAGACCATTTTGGTTTTAGCCATAGCGATCATACCACAGCCTGTTGTATTTGGGCCGTAAACGAATGCAAAAAATTTTCATAACGTAATATTTACTAGAATTTGAAATAAGAAAGCATGATTAGAAGCTGTAAATAAATTTCGATTTTAAGTCACACTAGTTTATAAGAGAGACTGATTAGGCTTGTAAAGTCACTAAAAGCCTCTCATATCTGTTTCGAACTGTGAATGAAATTTTGTTGAAAATCGGCGTGGAATAAATTTTCACAAATCTTTTCAGTCATGTTAGCTGATCAGAGTTGTGTTATATAAGGTAATAAATAAATGTGTGAACGGCAGAACAGTGTAAATCAGTCTTTCAATTAAAATAAGTGCTTATAAAAAGGTAAAGCAGTCCCATTACAGGCCTGGACAGGCCCTTAGGGTTCCAGGAGGTTGAGACTCCCAGAATTTCAAGACAATCGGCACATGAAGGTGGTAAGGTTGTCAGCCATACGCACCGACCAGCTGTAATATATGATTAGCAGCTAGTACTCGTATCTTAGCCGTGATTGGTTTATTTTTTCCGAATCCAGGAACTCTAAAATTTTGAAACAAAACACGTCGGTGCATTTCGCTACTTACACGGACCCTGCTCTACAATCTTCTAAATAATCCAAAGCATCAGTATTTGGCGGTCCCGTGGGATCAATTCTTCTTGCTAGAGTACATTTCCAGACTCGGTTTGCACACGTGACTCCAGCTATCTCCACACAATGGCTTCTGTTCTAATGTTTGACCTTTGACAAGGAACAAGGCCGTTTCTATAAACAACGTGTGCCTTGTTGGTGAAGTAAGTTCTGTTGCGACCTAAACATTGTTGCGGGGAAGTGACGTGAGGAAATTCTTCTGTTATTAAATAGTTGCGGTAAAGAGTGTATGTATGCTATAGAAATATGAAAACGGTTCTAAATTCAAGTTCCGGGGGTTTTACCTTAAGATGAAACATTAAATGCATTTGTCAGCTTGCGAAAGGCCACTATTAGCTGCCTCATTTCTGTCTGCACGTTTATCCTCTGTGAGTCTGTCCGTCCATCCTTCCATCCGCCTGTTCTTCCGTGTTTTGCGTGGGACAACACGACTCCCACTGAATGTGGTTTCATGAAATTTTATATTGGGAATTTCGTTTAAAATTCCTTTTCCCTATTGAAGGTACAATAAAATCTGGCACAAATATCAGGCATTCTACTTGAAGATCTAAGTGCTTTCATAACAGTGTATCGCTAAATTCTTTATAAAAGAAGAAAATTTTTAGTCAAAAAATATAAGGAACATCAGACCAGGCATTTCATGTCAAGTGTATTTTTATGCAAAAATCTTCCAGTTTACGAGATAATTACGAAGAAAGGTGAACCAAGCAGCCCATAGGTTATGTAAAATAGGCAAAAATATTCAACTTGCATGCCAGTTAATTAAAATCAGTACAGGCAAGGAATCATAATTTTCAAAACTTACTGCTTTATACTCTACTATAAGTATGTATTAACCCTTTAAGGACGAAACGTAATCTGTTTTATATAAGGACTCAGTGCGTACCGCGCTGTAAACACTCTTCACTTCGGTTATATAAACCAGTCTCTTAATGTTTTATAATGCAAAAGTTGCTGTTTGCTCTGAGATCCGTACAAAACACATAAACACAATGTGGGCACCGCGTAGAATTTTTTAATGTTTAACCTGGTGGTACGTAAAGTTACCGCTAGGCTTTAAAAGGTTAATTTGGCGCCACCTGCGCTCTAATATGTGTTGTGACGTAATACTGGATGACACAAACTGTGTGTTGTGACGTCACAGATATCAGATACCCTACTAATTGTATTAACATTGCTAATGCTGTGTATGCTACATTATGAGTGTTAACCTTTTCAATCTTTCTGCTTCGTATCACACAGCAGTTTCACCGCCTTCTTTTCGAAGTTTGTCAGTCTCCTCTGATCCACGTAGTTCTGCTTATCTGAAATAATTTAATGTTTCTATACGTTTGTTTTCGTTTCTTTGTTTGTTTGTTTGTTTGTTTGTTTGTTTGTTTGTTTGTTTGTTTGTTTGTTTGTTTGTTGATTAGCAGTAGTGTGCCTATGTTTTTACATTTCGGGGAGACGGTGTTCTAAATATTATTTAACATAAAATGCGTTACGAAATAAGCTGTAATATGATTAGTAGCCTATTTCTGCTCTTGGTCACCTTCCCTTCTTGGGAAGAAATTTAGGTCATTTTACTTACTTGCTGACATAGTAGAAAGGAGATTAACTCTTTAATTCCTTACGCATGTTTATCATTCATTTATGTTTCTATCCTCTATCCACCCATGCGTTTCGATTCTACCTGAGTCTATTTTTAAGTATGTCAGGCTTTTTTCTATTTTTCTGTCTATCCTGTGTGTCAAATCTCTGTATGTTGTCATCTCGCCATCTGTCTACCTGCTTATCAGTTGTCAGGTTGATCGGTCCACCAATCGAACCACCCGCTATTTAAGAGACCCAGACATACATATTTGTGTTAAATACTCTGTGGATTTATATTTCGAGAATTGTTTCATGGGTTACAACAAAGGGAAATTTTTAACACATTAACGACTTGAATTCATTTCAAGTATGTACAAGGCCTGTTCCTACATCAGAAAAAAGAGACTCCTGTATTACACGAAAGAAGCAGTTGATGCAGTTTAAGGAAATATTGGATCTTTGTTACAAGAGCCTTAAGAAATAAGCAAGTAAAATTTGTGGGAAAAATGCAGAGTTGCTTAATGAGGCTTCAGGTAGTTCTTTAAAGTATTAAAATATCTTTAGTTCATTGATATTTTGAAGTAACTTGCAAAGTGCACAACATGAGTCTAAATTATGTGTGTTTAATTCATCTGTGGCAAAAAGTGGAATAATTTCCGAAGAGGAGAGGTTTCTTCATCGAGAATACGAATAAATAATGTTCTTTCAGGTATTAAAACATTTTAACGGAATAAAACTTTATCAGACATATCACATTGTCTGATGCTTACTGTACATTCCTGCAAAGCCTTATTTATCACTCACAGCAGATTGGACTACCGGAGCTCGGACGTAACAAATTTCGTTCCCGGTCAATTTACAGATTACGAGTGATTGGTTAGAAGGAGCTCAGTTCTACAAAATTGGCATTTACAGCTTCAGGTAGAAAGAACAGCTGCATAGAACTCTTCCTGCGAGATTACGTCTCCCAAGAATTGGAATTCTGAGTTACTTTATTTTTTCGGAATAGAAATCAAGTTAAATGTCCGTTTCTGAGGGGAACATTTGAGGCAACAGATGTTCGACGTTGATGTCACACTCACATTGCTGGTACAGTCAGCGGAAAGATTTCAATCGTCCTTCGGCACAGTTTTCGAGACCTTCCTGTCTGAACGAGATAATAAATCTGTCACAGGTCAGAAAAACTGATAGGCTAGTTAGTCGGTGGTTGAGATTATATTTCTTGCAGGTGCGTCTTGACTTTAAAGTCTCTTTCCTTAAGATCTAATTCCATGCTCGCTATAGGCTTTCGGGACCTTGGGTTTAAACATAGGTGTAAGGAGGGAGTTTCATGTGTGAGTGTGAGAATAGTCGCCAACGATTTTTAAACTTACACTGGAAAGCACAATTATGAACATCTGAGAAAAATGGACTCAGACACATCAGTGTCTAGTTTATGCTGACCGTATATTTATTTACACGGCAAGATAACACATTAGCTCTCTTAGCAGCTGGCTAGAGAGAAAAGATGTTCAGAAGCCAAAAACAACTAAGCTTTTTTTGTCAAACGTGGTCCCACAAACTGCTGGAAATTTCAAAAGAGAGTTGCGTATTTATGCGATTTCGAGTAGCTGCGGAAAGCTCCTATTAGCATCGTCATGTCCTTCCGTCTGTCCCTCTGTGCGTCCGTCCGCATATATCAGCGAGGCTCCTACTGGCCGGATGTCAACGTGAAATTTGATGCTGGGGGATTTGTAACAACCGTCGAGAAAATCTAAATGCAGTTAAAATCTGGCAAAAATATCGGGCGCTTCACGTGAAAGCACAAGTATGTTTATTGCTGCCAGCGATATTACATAACCATAAAAGTGCCCCCTTCCTTTGAAAAGGTATCAGGTTCTTAGGATCGCCGAGGAGGTATAAACATTACGCGAAGGTGTCATATTTGTAGGTTAACTTCTCGTCACCAGGAAAGGATTTAAGTGGCGAACCTACTCACCATCTTGCAGTTAAGTCTCTCTGATTACGCCTGATCTGATGTTCTTGTAAGGTCTGAGGTACTGTGCGTTAATACATGGATCTGAGTGCTTTTTTATAAGTTAATAATTGGTTAGTTAAACAAGAAAATCGTGAAATGAAGAACGAAAAATTTTGTTTCGAAAACTCAAGGATATATGAGTTTTAATAATTGTTCATTTGTTTAACTGAAGGGATCTTCGATGACATGAAAACAGCATAGCTGTTTATCGGCATTACAAGGCATTTGATGATGTAGATAATAATATTCATTCATATCCGGAGTAGCATACAAAATTCTCGTTAGATATGAATGCCTGTACTTGATATTGAGTCTTCGTATATTCGCCACTGACAATTGTTATCGGTTTAGGTATATAGCAGAAAGTATAATTTGATTGCCTATGTCGGTCTGCATTCCAAATATCAAGAGGGAATGTCCTGTTTCTAAAAGCTATCCAGGTTAACCGAAATTAAAATTCGAATGTCTGCAGGATAATCGAAAAGGAACCTGGGTAACTCAGTCATTTTATAGACTATGTTACGAGGTGGACAGACGAGGATTAGTTGTTCATTTCCTGGCAAGGCATGTGACTTTTCTGTTCTGTGACATCAGCTTTATTTTGTAGGGTTCAAGTGGTCAAAAATAGACCCCTTGTGGGAGGGGACTTTCATCAAAACATAAATGAATGTCAGGTTTTCTTAAACAGATGATTATCCTTCACCTTTTATAAAGAATCGTGCTTCTTGAAGTTAGATATATTGAAAGTACGTGGAAATATTAATCGTTTTTTTTTTGTTTTATATTCAATAAAGCCATTCATCACAGTGTTCAAGCGAACTCTACGATTGCTTAAGCATTTCAATTCCAGCATATTTTCAGGTGTCGTAAATCTCTTGCAATTTAAAAAGATTTACGATTTTTATAAGGGATCAAAACATGAAGTGTATGCATGGATCCTAAAAGTTTTATATGTATTCTTGCGTCGTTTTGTCGCCTCTCAATAGAATATAAGTGAAGTTTTACGCTGCATGGGTATTTTCCCAGGTCTACCAACTTTATGCATGGATCGCTTCTCCTTTATCATAGATATCTATATAAAGAGACTATTGTTATATTTAAGTGGCTTTCAAGTTCGGTTCTAAGAGTCTAAAGCAATTCTTAAGTTTATATAGCCCTTCAGTATTCCCTTTTGAAGGCAGTTCATGTATATCATGCACCTCATAACATCTTTCTCCACTTCTATGGCCCGCGAACATAATCGTATGCTACCAGGCACCCTACTTTATTGAAAGTTACACAGTTTTCTTCACTCTATTTCGTAACGAAGACAACGAGAAGACTGCTCTTTAATTGAAGCCAAGAAGAACGTTGTTGTGCGGCGTGACTCACTATAGAATTTTCTGTCGATAAAGGAGATGTTTACATAAACGCCGTATCCTTCCCGTTATTTCCCTGTTCTAAAGCAGTGGCCTAGGTACGGCCCCCGCTGGACCCCCAGAATGGGTAGCATCGTCGGTCATGGCAGTCCCCAATTGTAAGAAAATGCTAAATTTTTTGAGTTATTTCGGACTGGACTCCAATATCTGACTGTAGGCAGTATTCTAGTTCCGCATCACAATATCTGAAACATTACTAAAAATATAAGAGAGGCACCATTTATCCGCGGAAGAACATGTTATCTGTGCCACTGACTAGCGGATATTATATGTAGCTCCAGGTTCAAAACTGAAAACTCGGCATCTTATCAACCCACATTTTGTTTACGGCTTCAGTATGACTATGCAATAAGCAGATGATGTTTTCCTGCACAGCAGTCACCGATTCTATTTTCTAACAGACGCATTCGATTTTCTCTGAAGAATAACTATGTCTTTACACAGGGTGTATCTAAAATCCTTAGTAAAATTCCGACAGTGAGTTATTTACATAGAAAAAAAGAAGTCCGTATAAACACACTTCTGGAGATGAGTGGCTTTGAAATATTACGTTCAACAATGAATACTCTAAGTATGTAAAATTTTACTTACAACTAAAATACACGTTCTCAGGTTAATAGTGTTGGGTTATTATTGCTTGTCAAGACAAAATTCACAAAAAGTGATTAAAATATCCTAAAATTGAGTCAAATTGCGCGTGAACACGCCTGATCGTACACTGTCGCATCTGTCCCAGCGCGGTTGTGAATGGTTTGACGGGCGTCAAAAAGTGCGTCGGTGAAGTACCTCGTAACTTCTAATTGGAGATAAGTACATTAATGTTTTTAAGTGTCGTCACAAATACAAATCTGAAGGACGGAGATAAACACATTGTTCGTCTGTACCTCGAAAACTTTTTGCAGACATTTATTGGTATGCAATTTTGTTCTTGTTTTGTGTCTGGATATCATTCCCGAAGTGTGTCCAGACATTTTAGATACACCCTGTATAAAGTACGTATTTATCTCAATCTTCAAACGGTTAGAAAAATTTTCCTTGACGTAATGCATTATCTACGATACAATGCTAAGTTTTGTATTACGAATTAACCCTTTAAAGACGAAGCGTATCTGTTTTATATAAGGACTCAGTGCGTACCGCGCTGTAAACACTCTCCACTTCGGTTATAAAAACCAATATCTTAATGTTTTATAAGGCAAAAGTTGCTGTTTGTTCTGAGATCCGTACAAAACACATAAACGCAATGTGG
Organism: Coptotermes formosanus; assembly: GCA_013340265.1. Taxonomy (NCBI): domain Eukaryota; kingdom Metazoa; phylum Arthropoda; class Insecta; order Blattodea; family Rhinotermitidae; genus Coptotermes; species Coptotermes formosanus. Next base: position 1,425,763 of record BLKM01008175.1, read on the forward strand.
GCACCACGTAGAATTTTTTACTGTTAAACCTGTTGGTATGTAAAGTTACCGCTAGGCTTTAAAAGGTTAATGTATGTGTGGTTATTGTCAATGGAATATATCACCGTAGCAATTTCCTGGAAGAGCCGTAAACCCACTGATACTAGGAATATGTGTAATGGACTTCTCTACCAAGACTTGAATCTATGATATCCTGACCATCAAGAATGAGTGGTAATCATTCAACTCCATTACACTAAGCTAGTTTTTCATGTTTTGAATGGGCAGAGCAGTAGAGGACCTTTTATTGGGGAAAATGTTTCCCATGCATAACAATAACTTGCCGTAACGTAATCCGGAATCCGCTCTGTTAGGAAGTAACCGAAAGCAATAAAATTAAGCTGACGGCCTTACAGAAATTGGATGGATCAGACGCCCGGCCGTTTGATGTTGAAGGCGGAAGCAATAGACACATATTTTTATTATATCTCGTGATGTATGTCCGGGTGCATTTTCCCTAACACAAGTACAGTATTTCTGTTTTAATTTAAGCTTCATTCAGTGACGACATAAAAACATTCATTTCGTCAACTTCCAAGTTTACACAGGCCACCCAGCAGGCCTGCTGTTATGGTAGTAAAACCCTGAAGGGCAAATTTCTTGCAGCTCACATGCTCAAAAAAGTCCCCGCTTTCATGAAAGCACTAAATGTATTACTGTACTACCGAAAGCCTTCCGTTAATCCCCATTCTAAGCAAATTTTCTAATTAAAATCCACCTGAATATTTTACTGACATATTACGAATGTTTGCAAGTATTTCTGGATTTTCTTGCGCTAATTTTTTGGGCTATCTCATCTATCCATGCGTGTTATATTCCACACTCATATTAACTTCATTCATTTTACCACCCTGCAAATATTACACTGATTAAAAGTCATGAAGTTTCTTTATTCCATAATTTTTTTCTACTTTTTTTTACTCACTCTACCTGACAAATATTTTCTTCTTTCTTCTTACAGCTTTGATTTGCTACATTGTCTCTGTAGGATTCTTCCCTTGCAGTGGATTTTAAGTTTCATGACCGTGTTTAAAAATTATAACTTTCTACGCTTTTTTACTTTTTCATGTAAATGCTTTTTCAGATAATGATACTGAATTACAACCAGTGTCTTAATTTTGAAAGCAGGTAGTTCTGTGTACTAGTACACATCTATTATCTTCTTTTATAACATATTTTACACAGCGTATCCAATGTTCAGTAACAAGCAGACAATTTTATTATAAGCTTAAGAGATACACATAGAAGGTCCAGACCAGTATCTCACAATATATTCAGATTATATCAATCCGACTCAGAGGAATATGAAGATAATAAAGATGAAGAGCAGTGGATAAGGAGATGATGAGATTGTGGAAGATAATGGAGAAACTAATAATCGTTACTGCAAAAGAGAGATGTAAAGAGGGGGTTGAACAATGTAAAGGCCTTGATATCAACCTCACCTTCCTCTCACACACCCCATTACTTCAATGGGGCTCCAGTGAGGGGGTCTAACCATATCATTCCTTATGGTGATACCAAGTTTTGCCATCTTCCTCAACCAAAATACGAGTCGAGGTCTCTGGTGTCGCGATAATGCGCAAGACTTATATTTGGAAGGCACTTGCTTCGGATCTCGACAAGTTACCATTCGTCCTGATAGTTTATCGTGGCATTCCTCAGTCTTTCCAACAGAATATAAGGATAGTGCTTTCACATTTCACTCTGCTGCCTTCTTCCTGTTTCTAAGGACTTTATGTATCTTTAAATTTTGTACTGTTCCAACCTAATGAAAGGCGTTCTATCTGGTAAGGAGTATATGAAAATGCAGGAATTATAACTAGATTAGGTTACATTTCGGTTAAATTTAATTTCGAAAAATTTTATCAGAGCGAGAAATTTGTAGGTTAAAAGTTTACTGCCAAGAGCGGTTGTCACATAACTTACAACCATTGGAGATCATGCAGATATGATAACGCTTGAACTCCAGTACGCTTACTAACAAAACAGTACAATGAATCATGCCAAGAACAGCAGCACTTAATACAAGAGTTTCTGCAAATATATTGACTAAGCAGCCACAGATATCTGATAAATAGTGGTGCTTCTTCATTCCACGAATGCTTCATGCTCATATTTCATTCACATCCCAGCAGCGCTATCTAACCGTTGCAATTGGCAGAGTAATTAAATGTAAACATTTCTCCTAAACTTGAGGGTAAGCGAGGGATCAAAGGCACCTCACCCTAGAAAACGACCTGTTCCGAAATAGTAACCGAGAAGCGGTAATATGGCTTTGGATTCCTCAAAGGATGAACATTTCTTGACTTTCTGAGATTTGCAGTGATTGATTTCCTTGGAGTTAGTTTCACCTAATATAAAAAATAATTTAGTAACACAAAAACCCTTGAAGAGTCAAGCAACGGTTGACTACACACATATCACAGCCTTCTGGGTTAGGCCACGGTGTGTCCCTGTTGGTAGTTAACAACGTTTTAATTGGCGTTCAAGCCAGTTACATCGTTTGGTTCCCACACACTCCAGCAGCCGGATGCTGCACCGATCTTGATTGTAAAAGGCGAGTGTTTCTTCCAGAGTAGATCTGATTAATTGTAAAGTCGTTTTGGAAATTAGTGATTTCGGGGGAAACTAGCGGAAGTGTACATAACAAGGTGGACGACACCATTTGTTGTTCCATATTTCTTTTTCATGCGGACTTCCACCTAAACCCCCCCAGGAGCAATGGAGATATTTCGTTTGACTCCGCAGTGAGCATTAGAATAGCCATTCCTGAGATTTAATGTGTTCCATGTCCGTGCACTATATTATACAAAAACGCTAATCACCAACAAATGCAAAAAGAGTTTTATCATCAATCGTAACAAACTCCTACATGTTTCGATCCTGATGGATCATCTTCAGGGAGAACTTTTTTGTTATCGTTACACTAAGGTTGTACTTTATAGTGATAAAACTCTCTTGGTGCATTTGTTGGTGATTAGTGTTTTTGTTCTTCCTGAGATATTCACTAACCATGTACATGATTTCTTCCTAAGAACCTGGTTGTTCCCTATGTAAGTCTTCATGAATATCCCAAAGTTATCTCACTCTTCTATCGTACCACCTGTATTTTTTTCTGCACTTATTCAACGTAGAGACATTTAACCCTTTAAAGACGAAACGTATCTGTTTTATATAAAGACTCAGTGCGTACCGCGCTGTAAACACTCTCCACCTCGGTTATAAAAACCAGTCTCTTAATGTTTTATAAGGCAAAAGTTGCTGTTTGTTCTGAGATCCGTACAAAACACATAAACGCAATGTGGGCACCACGTAGAATTTTTTAATGTTAAACCTGGTGGTATGTAAAGTTACCGCTAGGCTTTAAAAGGTTAGTCTAAACAACAAAAAAGGTCAGGCATAAGGCAATATATACAATAGTTAACAGGAGGAAAAATAGGCCTACGTCAGCGCTGCGGTGACGGTAGTTTCTGTAGCGGTGAATAATAACAGGTGTTAGAATGTAAAAACTGACGGAAGTAGCGTGCTAAGGAAAATGTCACTCTCATTGGATAATAACATCTCCTCATACGCCTCAAGATTATTATGTTTACAGCGTCGTAGAAAATCTTACAGCCACCTTTAAGGTCTGTAGACATCTTTTATTGAAGATGGAAGCAGAATTTCCAAAATATTTGTAACTACTTAAAGGAATATTAACCCGCAATAGCAAAATATGAAATTTCACCGCACTGAAAAATTCCTGTTACAACAGTGGCATGGCCCAGCACTCTTTTGGCCTGAGTGTGACAGAAGAAACAAACAGCCAAAAATATTGAAAATACCAAATGAAATAAATCTGTGCATGTTGGGGCTACCTTAGATTTGAGGCTATTTGAAAACCCTTACGTTTTTCAGAAATATTGTTTTTCTGGTTAAAGAAAGATGAAGTCTTATGAAGACGCGTTTTTACTTTCCCGGTCACTGAAATTGCCTGCATAAGAATAATTGCTGAAACCAAATATCTCTGAACTGCTACGCAACACTAAATATATTTAAGCTACGTGCTTTTCTACAGGCAGAATCTGGACTTGCTGAGAAAATGAAATATTTCGTCCTTAATTTAAGAGTAAATGAAAGAAGAACCTTGCCGGACACAAAGTAATGGAGCCTGCGTTCATGTAATCCATATGCTACAGGGACATTTTATCATCTCATATATTCCATCACTCTTCCCTCAAGATACTGCGTGACAGCAGTCAACGTTACACTCAACACATTCACCTCTTCCGTGTTAAGGGAACCGTGCCTTTTTAGTTCAATATATTTCTGTCAATATTTGGTTTTAACTCACCATATTTAAATACAGTGCTGAAAATGTTTTCCTTCGGCTGTCATGCAGTAGTCACGTCTAACAAACACGTTGTTGATGGCACGTCGAAGGTTTATATGCTAAGGGAGCCGACGGGAAGTAAACAGCGGTAGATGTCATTTAAATTAATGCCTCTATATAAAGTCGCGCACGTATAATCTCATCTCTTTATCTGCATTCGGCAACAGCGAGTGCAATAGAGAGGTGTACACATTTTTTCCAAAAGTCTGGAAGCCGCCTCAAAGTCTCATGTGCCAGAAGGGTCACACGAAGCAAGTTCCATAATGAGGAGCCACCGTAAAAATTTGGTCGTCGTGGTGAACTGGAACCCGGGATTTGTGCACCCCTCTTGTAATTGACCCTCATTTTGGTCATCTCTTTGTGTAAAGCAGAAAAATAAAATCAGATGTTTTTGTACAAAATATTTTTTTTAATTTAGTTACTCAATGCGTATTGGTTGTAGGCCACCTTAACACCGATAGAAGAAGGTAAAGAACACATTTATTATATATACAAATATTTAATTCTATCAATGCCTTAAATATGTAACACGAGTTTACAAGTGAAATTAAAGCTACTGTAACATATGTTTGTGACATTTTATGCATAAATGTTTATAATATAAATAAACGTTGGGATCCCAAGCTTTCTGAGATATCACAATGCTCTTGGACGTTTTATTTTCTTATTTTTAGCCTGATGATGACTTACGAAAAAATCCGAAAACCTTGTCAAAAAATTTGATAAACATCGTGTTGTATGAAGTAGGTTCTTTCAATTTTTGAATAACACATATAAATGGTCTTAATTCAGTATTCCGTGTAATATTCGGAAATTATTTCAACCTTTCCTGCAAAAAGACCTAAACTCGGCTGTGAAATGGAGAAGGCTATGCAAGTCAGTAAAGAATGAAGAAAAAAGGCGGAACACTGTGTTACTGGTTTAGCTGCGACGTGGGTGGAAGGTGAATCTATTTCGTTTAAATTGCTTTATTTGATAGCCTAGCTTTTATCCCATAAGCCTACATAAGATTGGTTTCGATTGAGAAATGTGTGTGTTGAACAAAAGGAAGGGAGCGGTAAGGCCATTAGTTCCTTTCAAAAGAGGTATAGTGTGTCCAGTACTTTGGTCCCATCTGTTAAATCAAGCTACGTGTATATAGGCCTATCTGTTGCTGAGAAAATCGATACATAGAATTTGCGTCTTTTGCCTCCTGAGCTGTTGAGAACTTGACTGTGTATTAGACCTGAGATCTTCACGGCACAGAAGACTTACTTTCTGGTCTTGTGTTTTGTCACGCCATGTTTACTTTGAGTATGAAAGGTGCATATTTTTCTGAAACGTGGGTGGCCATGTACCGAATAACACGGCTTCAGACTGCAAGATATAACAATTTGAAACTCATGTCTGCTTTGTGACGACAGACTTATTCAACAGAGGTAAATTTATTATCTTTTAGAATAACTGTGTAATCAACACAACGTGCCAGGCAAGGCATGGTAAATCTAGTTTAAAATTAGTTAAAACTTATGGTACAGATTTGGGTAATTCTGAATGCCACTTATCGTAATTTGTCTCTGATAACTTCTTCAAGGGCAGCAAAAGAGCTTACTGAATTTTTTACTGTGTACATGTTACATTCCTGTAGCGACTGCCTCAGTGTTTGTTGTTACATATGGAGACATTGTACAAATCGCTTCTCCGTCCGCTTTGAATACGTTTACATTCATTGCATAGGCATCATGAATGAAGTGCAACATCTTAAAGCAATTCTTTTTATGCGACACGTATCTTTCTTTCTTTTTTCTTTTTTTTTTGTCTTTTCCCTTTTTGCCTTGCCGTTCTTCTCTCGTTTTTACTTAAAAAACCTTTTGTGTAACTACAACTACTATACATATTACACCATATAATATCTCTATTAATTCTCGTGTATGAAAGGCAAACTCTTGAAATTATCTGCCATTACTCACGCTACCGACAGAGTTACGAGTTTATTTGGAAATTTTGGCTAGACATTCCATATCATACAACTCACCCGGTGGCAGCTTTACATCACAGCATTGACAATACAGGATTCGATCAAAATAATCTTAAAACACAACCCACAACAGCAAGAAGAAAAGTACAGAGCCGTAACAAGAAACACACACTATTTGATGACACGTATAAAACAACCACAAAATCAACGCCTAATACACTGGCCTACAGCGATTATAATCAGTGGTGTTTAAAAATAGTTTGCATTATTTTGGCAATAACAATGGACTTCTGTTTTAAAAAAGATATGAACGGAAGTAATAGTTAAAACAATTACTGGCCCCTTACAGAGATAATCCACATGACGTTTTACCATTTTATATTTTACTATTTTATTATCAACTTTGAGAACAAGTTGAATGAATTGCGCCTGCGACGAAACATGCAACACGTGAAGATGGTATACTAATATCAAAACGTGTAGGGAATCTGTAACATGGGCAATACGCGCGAAATACAATATTAATACAATAATAATATTAATATGAAACATTATTTAACATTAAATTAATTACTAATTATAATTGTGTAATGGTATATAATTATAAATATAAATTGTTAATAATATTAAATATTAATATTAAAATATACAATAATATGTATATCACTACGCACGAAATAAGCTTTGTGTATTATTAACTTATAGTAATATTTGTATCTTTATACAGTCACTTTTAAGCTTACTAGAGGACTGATTCAGCAATATTGTCTGTCATCTCCTATCGCTGTGCCTGGATGTGATGCTGGTACACGTCAGGTGTCATTGTTATCTATTTACTGGCATTCACTGTATTTGAATTTGTGCTTTTTCAGTTCATGTGCCACGTGTGGGTGAACACGCACTAAGAGTTTTAAAGAAATGAGATATTGAGTATTGTACAAAGAATTCTACGAAAATCCTCAAGCTGTGGTCTCGTTCGGGATTCGAACCTTATAACACTCGAATGCGAGTCACAAGCTACTCGATAATTGTTACAAACTAATTACTGTTAAATGTACAATCAGGTCTGCACACGCCTGAATTTGGTAACCTACCGCCCTTGTCATGTGGTTGCACAATATAAGGTGAGGAACTCTATAATGTCAGAGAATGAAAGATGCGACGTATTTGAAGGTGACAGCCCTCTCAGAGAATGAGGAATGCAGAGAAGAAGCGAACAGGTGGAGACTGGGGTAGATGTGGAGGTTTACTAAGAAGATATCGTCTTGTTTGAAGGAAATGTGTTGCCTTATTTTACAAGCGAAGACGTATATTCTTTTCATTTCACAAATTCTCGTCTGATATTTTATCTTTTTGTCATAAAGTTCTTGAATATAAAATATCGTATTGAAAATGGAGCTGTGAACACATACAATAGGCACTTCTTGTACAACCCCAGAGGGTGTTAAATCTTAAAAATGCATTTGAAAATCAAGCCCGACAAAGGACGCAGAAAAACAAAGAAAGAAACAACATGTACTTTGTACCAACGAAATAAACCGGAAACATACAAAGCTTCGTTTCCGCTAAAATCACGTTTTCAATATTTGTCTATTCAGATGTGTTCTAGAAAAAAAGGCATGTCTGCAATAGCATATTAATTTTACTCTATTTAATATAAATGTAAATGTTTAAATTGTGAATCAACAGTTACAGGCGCTAACTCTGATGGTGTCTAGTATTTCTTGAAGTATTCTGAAATGTGGCTGTGCCCACGTACGAAACACTTTAAATTCTCGACCTGTAGTTCTGAGTCTTCCATGCAGATCACAGACACAGCCGATGGCAAAACCAGAATGCTTTTCCTTCTGTCTACGTCAGCAGTAGAAAAAGGTGTGTGGGAAGTTGTGATTCGCATATCTAATGATATTAAGTCGATCACAGACAGTCACACGGCTTATAAATGTTCCTTTTTGGATAGCTTATTGTATTACACGTGAATTACGAAATTCTGAAAAAAAGTTGTAGAGTATTCTTCCGGTTACATTCTCTTTGCCGTATTTCAATGCACGTAAAAGATGTAAATATAAATTTTAGGAGAGGAATTTGGAAACACAATTATGGATAGCGCGTGTTTCCTTATGCTTTTTTTTATTTTCTGATTGCAATATCCGATGCAAAATGTTCTTTGAAATGGCTGGCCTCCTACATTCAGTCATGAAGTTCAGCTCGATACGAGAAGAACGTAGTAAACTTTAATTGAGTGCTTTACTTTATAACAGATTGAATACAGATTTGGTTCCAGAATTCGAGAAAGCTAATTAATTAATTAATTTCAGGTTTATAAGAAAAAGGATTAAATTAAAGTGTTTATTCAAACTTACAAAATAGAACTCTTTGTATGTTTGCATCACTTTGTCTTTCCTTCCTTCCTTCCTTCCTTCCTTCCCCCCTTCCTTCCTTTCTTTCATTTTTACGTTCTGTATTTATTTTTTATTCCAAGAGAAGGAGCTTTTTGTAGGGATTTAAAACATTTTATTGAGTATCGCGGGAAAGTTTCGTGACCTTTAAAAAGCATATGTTTGAAGTAGAGAAATTAAAGGTGGATATGGAAATAAGTTTTCTTTAATCGTTTTGAGGAAATGATGTACAAAAGTCTTGTTATTAGAGTTCAGAACAAAAATCGGAATATAAAAATAGATACGAAGACCTTGGACAGTTTTTCGAAGCCCAAAGGATGTGGACGCGAGAGTAGCCGAAACAAATTTAATGAAGAGAGAAAGTAAGTGCACAATAATAACTCGTAAAATGCTCAGTGTTATTCACTGCATTATCGTTTTTCTCGTTTATTCCAGTGGCCTCGCGGCCTAAGGTGTGAGTCTGCTTGCTTGCTGGGAGTGCGGGTTCGAATCCCGCCGCGGGCATGGGGGTCTCTCTCTTGTGGGTGTTGTGTGTTGTCAGGTAGAGGTCTCTGCGTCGGGCTGATCACTCGTCCAGAGGAGTCCTACCGAGTGTGGTGTGTCTGAGTGTGATCGTGAAGCGGCGGTAATAAAGAAGCCCTGACTCACTAGGGACTGTTGCGCCATGGGGGGGGGGGACTTTTCCTCTCCATCTCTTAGCATAAGTTTTAAATATTAAACATTTGGCACAGGAATCATATTCCCGGTGCAAATTGCCAACCCTCCGTCCCCCCCCCCAATTTAAATAGCAGAATTTAATGCTCTCATGCAAAATCTTACGAAAATGGAAAAGCAGACACCCCAAGAGGGGTGTACAAGAATGACGATAATTGGCCACTCCATAAGCAGCGTTGTTTGGGAATTAATCCCAGCACCCTGTGACACTGAGTATGCTTTCTTTGGCACCTTAACACACTTTCTGCTACGATTTCATCTGCTATTGCATGGGTGTGGAAGTGGGTTTGTTTTTGTAAGGGAATAGTGTAGGATGCAAGTTATGTGAACATGGCGCTCAGTGGAATATTTTGACTTAAAAAGGAAGGAAAGTACATGAGGTTATATAAAATTACATAGTAATAAGCTTCGTGATTCTTAGATTTCTCCGGACTGGACTGTAATCAGAGTGACCAAAAGAATGATGAAGAAATAAGCGAAATTTTAGCCCACACGGGAAGAGAGAGGTGAGTGGCGCATTTAGCTCACGTGGGAGAACAAAGTTGACGGAAGGGTGTAGCTGTCATGGTAAATACGTGGAGATCGGAATATGTAGCTCACATGGAAGACAGCAAGTGAGCGAATCGTGTAACTCACATCAGAAAGATGAGGTGAGTAGGGCATGTAGCTCACATGGGAGAGAAAAGATGAGCGAAGCTGTAGTTCACGTGAAAAAGACGGAGTGGAGCATGCAGCTCATATAAGGTGAGCGGATGCTGAAGTTCACGTGGGAGGAATGAGAATTGCATAGAATATATTGGTTGGATATCTTGGATACATCAGACCACTTGGAAGATCTAAAAGTAAATGGGAAGAAAAGATTGTAATTTATCTTAGTCATGTGTGGATTGGACTTACATGGCTCAGAATCTGTGCTGAAGGCAGTCTTTTAAGAAAAGAACAGTGAGCTGTTTTGTTCCTTAAAGTACGGAAAAATCCCTAAATAGATGAGCCACAATCAGCATTTTAAGAATGACTCTGCGCCAATAATTTAGGTAGCATATTTGTTAGTTGTGTTATTTGTGTAAACATTTGTTCTTAGCTTCCAGTAATTGAACTGCTGCATAGGAAATTTCTTTGCAGATAGCATAGGGAATCTAAGATATGTATAATGTTCTAAATAACTTTTAAAAGACATACGTGCTACTTAGTTGAATTGGGCGCTATTTGTGCCATTGTTTGTAGCCATATAGCTGGCAATTTGTGGCTGGTCACTGGGCTCCTAACAACTCAGTGGAATTCAGAAATGAATGCAGTTCTGCTAATTACAGAAAGTGCCCCATTAACATTATTCTTCTGCTAACTGTAGTTAACTCCAAGAACCCGCATCTGATAATGGGATCTTGGAAAGAGCGGAAGGCTTTTCAAGTTTTCTTATAGAAAATCGTGTTTATCTCTAGTACTTTGGGTTGTATTCTATACAGTTACACAGCAAAATTACAAATTCGCCATGATATCGGGAAAAAGTACATGTGTTTGAACTACTTGCTATGTTAACCCTTTGAAGACGAAGCGTATCTGTTTTGTATAAGGACTCGGTGCGTACCGCGCTGTAAACACTCCTCACTTCGGTTATAAAAACCAGTGTCTTAATGTTTTATAAGGCAAAAGTTGCTGTTTGTTCTGAGATCCGTACAAAACACATAAACGCAATGTGGGCACCACGTAGAATTTTTTAATGTCAAACCTCGTGGTACGTAAAGTTACCGCTAGGCTTTAAAAGGTTACATAAAGTCTGTGGAATAACTTTTCCACAAGGACCAATGTTCTGCCCACTAAAATTAGCTAAAATGAGTGGGATTTTCTTCTGATCAGCACAGACTAGGCTCAAGTCTGTTCCAACTTCTCCAAAGTGTTTTTAAACGTCTGCCTTCTTTTCGTGTTTCCGTTGGTTTATAATGAAGCACAAGTTTTATCAGACTTCCCTGCCCATTTAAAAAAAATTGTTTAAAACTTTTCTGTATTAGGACACATGGGTTAATTTATATAATCAATATTCAAAACCTTTATTTTTCTTCTTTTATAATTTCACATATTCACACTCCATGACAGGTCAGAAATACTCGTTTCCACTGATTTTAATTGTAAAGAAGTTTAATTCAAAAAATTTTATTTCCACCTGAATTTGTAAACTCGAATATTTTATTGATTTCAGAATTTTTCACTTCCTTTACCTATTTTTTTATGTTTCCTTTTTGTTCCCTACACGTCACAAAACAGTGTTTTAGCTTAACTCCTGTAGACTTTTGTTTGGCATGAAGGAATATTGTAAATAGTAAAGTAAATCAATATCAAGGCACAGGAAGTGAATATATTATACTGTCTCTATATGATATCATTCTTTGTAATAACTTTATCATTTATCGGGAAATTGGCCTGCGCCTCCTGGTCTTTCTAAATTAAAATATCTCCATTAATTTTACATAATACAAAATTTAAAAAATAATAATGTATCGACGTATTCAGGCTGAAAACAAAAAATTCAGCAAACTTAAAAAACAAATAAAAAATACAGTTTGCTTTTCCTTGCCCTTTTCTGCTGCTACATTTTCCTTTCACATTGCCTTCTGTTCTCACTGTCCCACACACACACCTTTCTCGTACCTCTTAATCTTATTCTAACATGACGGTAGTTACATTCGAATCTCCTGGATTTCATACGTAATTGCCTGAATGAGGCATTGAAAGTGGAACTTAAGAAACGCAACTAACTCTTTATTCCTTCATATAGCACAAACCACTTGCAGCAAACACGATTTAAGTTCTATAATTTTCTTCTTGTTCCGGCTACAATATGTTGAAACAACTGAATGTTTTGAAGTATTTCCATTGAGCTTTCTTCAAGGGAAATTACTTAAAACTTTACAGTAATTTTCTTCAGTGGAATTAGTGGGGTGAAGAATAACTACCCAGCGACCTGTACGTCAATTGAATGTAATTCAATTAACATAGAAATTCCAAACGTAATTATAGAAGTAGGTCTACTTGCTTTGCTAGAATCGCTTCTTCCAATAAGTAAGCAATTTTCAGTAAAACTTTATTCTGTGCAAAACTTCATAATTTATAAGTTTTGTAAGCCTTTTTAACTAAGAGAGTTAAGTCACTGATAGAGCCGTTGTATTAGAGGCTACCTTTTCCAGATCTCGATAGATGGCAGATAGCTCCTAATTCATTTAGTTCATTGCAATTTTACACGTATGTCAAAGCTTTGAATTTTCTTCTGTGCAGCCGGTTGATTGCCGTTAATGAAGTCGAAGTATATATGCCTGTTGATATTCTGTAAAATATATGTTATTTTGACGGATTATGTATTGGCTTCATTGACTTAAAACAGAAGATGGATGAGTCGCCTTAAAAAAGATGTACTTAGGTTGGAATTGTGTTAGAGGTGTAGTTGGTACTATTTGTTTACGTACAGTTGTCCACAAATTTGCAGAACCTGCTTCGCTTTCTTCTCTTTGGCTGTTTTAAGTCATTCTGTGTGTTTTGTTTCAGTCAGTAAGAATGTGAACCCTTAGACTGGATGCTAGACCGCAAGTCTTTGCTCTTATTTATCTCTTCACAGCCAAGTTTATGCTGGATCTCAAAGCATTTTAGCGTCTAACCCAGATCGTACCGAAATCTGTTTCGCCTGGAGTTAATTGCAAAAAATATAACATTACGTGCATGTAATATAGATGACGCTCGGTCTATGGCTTAGGTCGGCGGCCGTTCGCCTGCTGGGATTGTGGGTTCGAGTCCCGCCGGGGACATGGATGTTCGTCTCTTGTGTTGTTGTGTGTTGTGTAGGTAGCGGCCTGTGCGACCAGCTGATCAATCGTTCAGAGGAGTCGTACCGGCTGTGTGTGTGTGTGTCTCATTGTGTGTGATCTCGAAACCTCAACAATGAGGCGGCCTAGGCCCCAATGGGGCTGCTGCGCCACAGGAAGAAATAAATGTAGATGATAAAATATGCAAGAAGTTTTTGTTGCTAATTCTCTTATGTGACTTTTTTAAGGGGATTTTGCTCTCAGGAAATGGTTTAGCTTTAACATTTTTTTATATTAATTTCATTGACATCTTCTCTTTCTTGTGCAAAGTTAGGCGACATTAGTTTCTATGTCTGTGTTTCAATGTCTGACCGCTGTTTCGAAGATGTTGTTTGCGCCATTGTGTTTTGTAACAATTAATATGCAAAACACTCGTATGCTTTAGTTTTACAATAGGCAGATATAGGAATAAAATATAATTGTATAAAGCAATATTCAGAAATAGAAGAAAAAGAAGCAGTGAGAGGAAAGGAGAAGAGAAAGCCTGTAATAAAAATGAACACAAAGAAGAGTAGACATTTGAAATGACAAAACCAGCTCATTTTTTTCTTTTGGTTCTTCCCTTTCTGTTCCCATCAAGTTTCACCCCTACTCTCTCTGTCTTTAGCGACAGAAATAAAGGTTTTCCACGTAATAATTCAAACTTGTTCTTGCGTAGAGAAGGCAAGAAATCAGCTTGAAACGAGACTCAATGAAATGTAAAATTTCTTGTCTGTGGTGTGACTTCAGAAAATAAAAATCTACCCTAACCCTGCCTCCCACTGCCAGCTTCTATAACACAAAAAAGTGTATAAAAATCTGCTCTTTTCTCGTCTATACTTAGAGAGCGAACAGTGTTGTATTTTGCGTTTTCCCGCTTTTCTAGGTTGCGGGGGAAGAAGATGGGGCGTAGGAGAGCTGACTGGTGGCTAGATAGGATTTATATCCTCATCCTGTAAAGGGGGTGACCCGCCCCGAATGGTGGTACATATGGACTTACTGAAGAATAGCGTACTGCCAGAATTATACGCAATTAATATATTCATTAGTATATTCGTGACCTAACTGCCACAAACCTATGTCGTTAGTGTTTCTATCAACGCAGCCATGCAGTAACTGTCAGGACAATAAGCTGTTAATCTAGGCGTATGTTTTAACACATCAGTACTACGACATGTACATTGAACCTAACACTACGATAATCCGACTAGCATAAAGCTGACACGCTACGGCCTGGACAGTCCGGGGATCGAACCCCTGTGGAGATTAGATTTTCTGCTCCTGTTCCGACCGACCCTGGCGCAAACCCAGCCTCCTGCATCATGGGAATTGGGTCTACTGGCCGGGAGTAAAGCGGCCGGATCGTGGCGGTGTCCACGCACCCCGTCTGCTGCTGAGGTTGAAGAAAGCGTAGAGCTATATCTCTTCTTTCCCCAGGGCCTTCATGGCCTGTTATAGGCTGAACTTTAGTAACAGGAAGCATGTGACAGGGCCCCTTATACTGAAATCTCCCAGAACCGGAACTCACTTCCATTTTAAATTTCTTTAATCAATTTGTTAACATTGCATACCATCTAAAGCCCAATATTGGTAGCGATTTAATTATCAGACCGAGGTGTAGAACAGGCACAAATATGTGATATTTCAATATGTCGTATATCTAATTACATAACATATGGCCAGTTACTTTTACTTTGTTTGTTCACAGCTTAAAACTCGTCGTGCCATTTGAAAAATTTGTCACATCTTGAAAAGTCTTGATTTTTCTGTGTTAGGCCTAATTTATAAACGAATTTGCCTTATAATCCGAGTGTGATTTTCTAACATTTTTGTAACTGTTGTGGAAAAAGGAAGTGAGGACGGTGAACTGAATCGCGGAGCTACATTATTTACGTACACTGAGGGATGCATTTGCAACGAAATTACGAAACTACGTGTGCAGCTTCTTATGTTAGTCTAATATCTACTAGTGCATATACGAGTATATGAATTTCAGCAAACTGTTTCTTTGCTCTTGAAGATGGCAACGAAAGACGTAGAAGATTTGCAGAAATTCGCAAGCTCATTAAGTTTCTTTACGTAGATGGGTGCGTTAACTTCTAAAGCCGGCTCCAATTTACTATGTCGTTATAGGATATTTGGAAATGTGAACATTTTTGGAAGGTAAATTTCTGTAACTCTCAGTGATAAGACCTGTTTTGTGAAGTGGAGCTGTATCTCCAATTCCCTATATGCCTTCATGGTGTGTTAAGGGACGAATTTACCTTTACTTTTACACGTGTTTTTATCACTATTGTAAGAAAAGTTCAGCACACTTTACACCTTAATTTTTTGTATTATTCAAAAGCAAAATTTCGATAAAAATGTACTTTGCTTTTTTGATTTATGTTTAGGTATGTAATGATGACAAAAAAAAAGAAAATTGTTCATCAAAGGTAATAATAACAAGAAATTTTAGAAAAATAGAAAGAGGAAACACACTTAACTAGACGCCTGAGCTTCTTATAATTAATGAACACTATACCGTAAATTCGCATTCGTTCTTTCAGACGTCACGTAGACTCTGATTATGCTCACTGTGCTTGTTATGTACTGCAATTGTCACGTTTCATTCCCCTGGAGATTGGCATGCCGCAGAGTCTTAAGAACTGCAGTGTAAGTATTCTGCAGTGCAGCCCACTCGTGCTACTAGCGTAGGCGAGCGAATCTCTGGGGCAGCCACCAGGAGATATAACGTGCCCCTACAGTAGCACGTCGCACGACTCAGTACGTGGCATTTCACGTCTCATCCCTAGCTACCTCCAGCAGATAAATGGTCATTGCGCCCTTAAAACTACTCAGACTTTGTCTTTTTCCTTCCTATGGTACCGCTTTCCCTTCCTGCTGTTACATCTGTCTTAGATCTCTATTCTTCTTGTGCAAAGTATAATTCAGTCAAGGGTGAACTCAGGAGTTGCATAACTTACTATAACCTGAGAGGATGAGACATTCTACAGTGAATAGAATGTATTATAACGGAATATGTTTTTGTATAACCAAAAGGAATTACGCCAAGAAAGTACTGAAATTGAACAAACATAAATACGTTCCATTCAAGGAAAGCAAGCAAAACCTGATGAGTGTAACTGTCAAAGGACGTACTCGTATATTCAACTATTATAAATATTCACGTGGTTCCCTCACAAATCTAACTTTGCTTTAAGTTCAAAAGACTCACGGACAATCGTGTTTTACTGAGATGACATGAACATTTCACACCGACCATCTTTTCCTTTCGTGTTAACTCGTGTATGGACTGTTGTGAGAGAGGCAAAATTCGTAAAATTGATATAAATATCACTCAAAATTATTTAGGGTTTTATTTGTTTGACTGTAACATAATATGGAGTCACAATATATTTTAATATATCATTGTACTATACATGTAGACCACAACGTTTTGGAAGGCAGTGAATATTCTGTGTGTTTGTAAACAATTGTTGTTCTAAGCCAGGAGTGTAATGTTATGGTTAAGGGCGAGGAATTAGTTGGTAGCACAGATCAACTGAGGCAACAGGCGAGATGCCGTATAACTGATGCTATAAGAGGACTCACCTGTGTATTCTTTATAATAATATTTATAAATACAATTTTGATAATCTTTAATTTTATTCTTATTTTTCTGTCTACTTTTGTGCGTAATTGGCGCTTGGTTTACTTTCAATATAAATTTCCAATAATAAAAATGTTTCATGTCTGCGCTTAAACATTTTATTTTAAAGAGTTTGTGCTTAAAGTTTCTACCTCCTTTTCAATTCTGAATTACAGATTTGCTTTACAAGGCTTACTTGTAAATTAAGACTAAGTCACAAATTTTCCACGAGAGTTAAGAGTTTGAACATACATATATTTTATCGCATGTTTCGGTTAAGATCTCCGTGATTCTTGCGTATAATAAGAAGAAACTTCTGATCCTACAATCGTGGCATACGTTAATCATTCCCTAATCAACAACCTTTATTTTAATTCTGGAGGCGTATGCTTCTAATCCTGGACGTAAATTAAAAGTTACCAAGAGAATTCCTAGAGATATCCTGTAATAGTTTACGAAGCTTAAATTCGAGCTTCCATACTTCCATCAAGGTGTACTTGAGTTTCTTGATATTACTATAAAACTACGCTGCATAACATTCCAGCAGAAGGATGGCTTCTAGCTTAACCTCTTTTCTCAACACACCAATACTACATTTCGTTTCAGTGTCTTCGTTTGCAAATAAATTCATATTTTATGTCAGTTAAAATAGGCGGAAGAAATTTCGATGCAGGATTATAAAAGAATTGGACTTACATCTGGAATTGATATTGCAGCTATTTGACGACATGACAAAAATTTCAGACTTTCCTTTAGGCTCTTTACATAGTCTCAGGGCTTTTATATAGAAATTTTGGATGACGGACATTGTTCAAAAATAGTCTCCGGTGTGGAATTTAATTTGGCACTACAGACCAATTTGTAAATACCATGCTAGTACGGAACAGGACAGCGGAGTTCACATAGGTAAAAATCGAATGAGAGGTGGCGAGGCATACTTTTCAAAGATAAGTTACGTTTTTATTCTAATCTTTTGTCATAAAAATAGTTCTTTCTGCATACTCATATTTATTTAATGACTTGGAAAAACATAAAGCTTTCACTTTATAAGTTCTTCACTGAGAAAAATATTTTCTTGTTTAATGACTTGAAAAATGTTGTAATATGATCATACGACTTTACTTCCAAATACTTCGCTTAATTAATTAAATTATTACAAGTTACATTCTCAGTTCCTTAAACTTAATTTATCTGTATTCACGTCAATTACTCTGTATGTTATAATGATAATTAATGAATGGTTAAGATTACCTTTATTTGTAAATTAAGCTAATCAGGTAGGAATTTTCCTTAATTAGAAATAATTCACGTAAAAATTAATGATTTTCTCAGTAGTTATTTCTGAACCAATCTTTCACAAATAAAGACGAGACCACATAAATTAGATAAAAGCATGTCTACATTTGAACTGTAAACATGGGGGAAAAGAAAAGTTACCCGCCACGAAAAGTCGCGTATCGGATAACGACGGAAAGGGCTTTAACATAGTTAAAATATGGTAACCCAGCTGTTTTACATAATATTCTTTCTGTTCATTGCGGTTTTTCAAGTTTTCTATAATCTGGTTTGGATTGCCTTTTCCTGCAATACCGAGGATATTGATAGTTTCTCTGTCAATGCGACGGGACTGTTTCAAATGTGTGGGAACCACAGAACGTGTCGTGCGAGTAGTTTGGAACCCAGTCGTAATAGAACTTCCCAGAGGGCAATGCGGTTGGTTTCGACCTTGCTGGGCGCCCGTGTCCGCTGCACAAGTTTCCCATCAACAGAGAAGAATTGCGGCCTGTACTTAGCCTGGCACACAACACATAAACCGAGGTATTAAGCATAAATTAAAGGTAAAATTTCCATCACGAAATCACTGCATACATTCTTTGACCCTTCAACTAATCACTTTCAGTTTTATAGACTTCTCATTATATGTGATAGGTATTTATGACAGCATAAGTGCGTGTATGAACAGTAAGATACGTTTCAGCACGTGCGTGCTGGAAGTAGACCTATAATCAATAGACTCTAAGAAACAAACGGATTTCGACCTTACATTATCACTTAATCCATTCTTACGGTAGCATCAGTACTGCTTCAAATATAGAGCTTCCAAACGCATTCCTTGCAAATGGAATGTAAAGTATTAGTTTCGTAACACGTGTACTTGGTGTTAACACGGGCTCAGGTAAGTGTAAATTTGGTCTATGATTCAAATAATTTAAATCGACTATAAATTTTTTTGTTAAATTACGTCTCATGAAAATGTTAACAGTTACTCTTTCGCTTCCATCATATGTTACTGAAAAAAAGAAAGGGTGAATCAGTTTGTCATTAAATGATAAATGTGAAAGATCTCTAATTCTGTTTTCCTTATTTAGTTACAATATATGATAGGTTGCTACACATATCGTCATTTTGGAAGTAAATTGAGGAACAGAGGGTGATGATCAACGCGATTTTCCTTCTGCTAAACTGCAAACATTATAAATACCAAGACAGGCAGTGTGTTTAACGTAACATTGAGGCGCGTTCGCGTAGCTATTGTTTCCGTGTAAAAACAATAAGTATTAAATATCATGAGTGTGTCTCTATATTCTTGCATCAGTCATCTGGAATGCAAAACGCCTGCGCTGTATTATATTGTGATCTATGGCCTGTCTGACTGTACCATATTTTCCCAAATTATTTAAAAAAGACACATTTTTCAGGAAAAAATATTTAACATTAAATTTGGTTTGGTTTGTTCTACGACTTTTTCTGAAGTATTTCTCATTCTGAGAAGACTTCAGCGAGATATTACCACAATTTAATTAGGTCTTCATGTGAAATGTCCGCTACTCTCCTCAGATTTTAATAAAATTTGAATTTTCTCGATAGTGTTTCAAAAAATCCTCAAATATCGAATTTCGTGAAAATCCGTTTACTGAGAGCCGAGTCGTTCCATGTGGACAGATAATCAAACGGACTGACAGATGTGACAAAGCTAATGGTTGCTTTTTGCATTTTTGCGAACGCGCCTAAAAACAGAATCCTAACTGGATAATGCCTAAGCCTGCGCCAAATGGAAAGAAAGTCTGGCTAAACTGATTTCTAATAAAAATAGGACGCTGATAAACTACAAGGAACATTGTCATATTTCAGACCAGTTATTATGAAACAACACAATGAAACAGGTTAGAGTAATATATTTTAATAGAAAAGAAAGAGATAAATTAAAATACTTATGACTGATAAAAGACATGGCATATAAATTTTATGGACAAGAATAAAAGACGCGCCACAACAACACGTCAGAACTAATAAGGCAAAATGAATTGGACCGCGTCAGAATTTATTAATGCTGATGATTTATTTGTCTCAATCAGTGTTCTGCAAAATATGGTGGAAATAATAATAATGATGATAATAATAATAATAATAATAATTAGATACTTACATAACACGCATTTTAGGGCAAAACGTCAATCATATTTATCTATATACGCACCCAACTGTATGTCATAACTGTGCAGAAATAAGGAAGACTTTGTAAATATTTCAGTCAGTAAATTTAGATATCCTTTGATGTGGATTATTTTTTATTTCGACATTATTTTCCTTTATTCTAAGTTCCAACATGTGACACGTAAAGCTGCTTAGGTTTCATGGTTGAGCTGTATTGATACACAGTACATACAGCAGGACCAGCAACGTGAGAAACTCGCGGCATTCAGACACACACAGACATCTCCCTGTACAGCACAACTCGCGGCATTCAGACTCACACAGACATCTCCCTGTTCAGCACAACACGCGGCATTCAGACTCACACAGACATCTCCCTGTACAGCACAACACGCGAATAGACTTTCACAATCAGCTCAGTAAGTAGTCAGGAGAGGCGCCATTTTCCGTTGGTCCAACAAAGCAAAATATTTCCTTTCCTGCTACTTAGGTACAAAATAATTTTTAATTTTCTTTTGTTGAGTAGGCCTATATAACTTAGTTTGTTACTTTCATACTTTCTCCTGTTATTATAATCCTCTGAGAATTTTAGACTCCTTTACAGCAGACGCTTTCTTCTCTTTATTTTTCTTTTTTTTTCCTCCATCCTCATTAATATCACTTTTCATAAACGATTCTCAAGATATTCTAACTAACACAGGCTGAGTGAGACTTTCTACTTTTATTCTACTCGTAGTACCTGGCTTACTTTTAAAAAGTATTACCATCCTTTTTAGTCCATCACAATGATACGTCCAGTCAACTACAAAATTTTCCATATAACACCCTCTACCAGACTGAGGGGGCCTTACTTATTTCCTTCGCTTTTCCATGGTCAGTTCTTAGTCTATACACAATCTTCAAAATTTTCCGCTTCCACCTACTGAATATCATGTTACCTTTTTCAGCCATATTTATTATTTTACATGCACAGTTCATGGGCCGGGATAGCGTAGTCGGTATAGCAACCCGCTACGGGCTGAATGGTCCGGGGATCGAATCCCGGTGGGGGCGAGATTTTCCTCAGCCGTCCACACCGGCCCTGGGGCCCACACAGCCTCCTGTACAATGGGTACCGGGTCTCTTTCGCGGGGGTAAAGTGGCCGGGGCGTGGGGCTAGCCAGCCCATCCCCCCCTCTTGCCGAGGCTCACGAACGGGTAGAGCTATACTTCTACTCCCCCTCTTGGGCCCTCAGGGCATGTTATAGGGTGACCTTTACCTTTACCTTATATGCACATTTCACGGTTGGTTTTACCAACGGATAGTATGTTTTGTATACGTGTATACTAAAAATATTCTGCAAGCTGTTATAATATTAACTGCCTATAGCGATTTTCATCAAAATTGCTCCACAAATCATTATTTATTTTTCATCAACGTACGTAAATATTTAAAGATCCTGATCTCCCAGATGCTGTTTAGAAACATGCATGTCTTATCGAAAGTTGGGCAAGTTCTTCATGACTTTCTAATCCTTATTTCTTTCCCATTCACCTTTAATACAACATTTAAATTCTTCACTCTTCAATTGTGCCATATTCTTCACGTGTACATGTTTTCTCAAGAAGAATGCTTACAATAGTGCTAATGAAATTGCTACACTGCATATCTAAAGAGATCTGCTATAGAAAGTGCCAAAAATTACCATAACGAAACAAGTTACGCTCCATAATTTTGTCATTAAAGTCATTAATAGCATATTTCCTTATTCCCGCGTTTAATGTCTCATTAATAGATTGGTGTGGTATAACGGAACATTAACTAACTAACTCCATGGAGCAGAGGCCTTCTTGAGAAGCTAACAGTTTATCAGCTAGTCAAGAAATTCCCCGCATTTTATGGAACCCGAAGGTTCATTACCGCATTCACAAGAGCCCGCCACCTGTCCCTATCCTGAGCCAGATCAATCCAGTTCATGTCCTCCCATCCCACTTCCCGAATGTCCATCTTAATATTATCCTCCCATCTACGCCTGGGTCTCCCAAGTGGTCGCCTTCCCTCGGGTCTCCCCACCAAAATCCGGTATGCACCTCTCTCCTCCCCCATACGTGCCACATGCCCCGCCCATCTCAGTCTTCTCGATTTGATTACCCGAATAATATTTGGTGATGAGTACAGGTCATTAAGTTCCTCGTTATGTAGTCTTCTCCACTCCCCTGTCGCCTCGTCCCTCTTAGGCCCAAATATCCTCCTCAGCACCCTATTCTCGAACACCCTCAGTCTTTGTTCCTCCCTCAGTGTGAGAGACCAAGTTTCGCATCCATACAGAACAACAGGTAAAATTATAGTTCTGTATACCCTAATCTTTGTGTTTTTGGATAGCAACCTGGAGGACAAAAGATTCTGCACCGAATGATAGCAAGCATTCCCCGACTTCAATCTGCTCTTAATTTCTTCATGAATGGAGTTTCGATTCGTTAGGGTTGCTCCCAAATATTTGAATTCTTCCACCCTTTCAAAGGATTTATTATCTATATTTATGTTGTGATTGTGTCCTGCATTCTGATTTCGAGACATGACCATGTACTTAATAACGGAACATTTCCGGAAAGAAATTGGACACCGAAAACCCGAGGCTAAAATGTAGCGCTCCAGCACTGATGCCATCCATTACAGCATCAAAAATGAAGTGATTTTTTTTTTTTTTTTTCAAAAAGGTTGCTGATCGCTGGGCAAAACGTTGTAGACATTTGAAAAGGCTTTTAAAAGTTTCTCTCAACGGCTGTAAAAAAATTACTAACTTCAGAAGAAGTTTATGGAAAACAGTTGCAGCGACACAATGAGAAATGTTTTTTGCGCTTCGACCGACCGTATTACTGCTTGAGAATCTGACAGTCGCCCAGTTTCAGTTCCATTCTACTTCAGTTGTATCCACTCCTAACGTCTTTCTCCTTTCCTTAAGTCAATGTTCAATATTTTCTTCCCATTTGTGCCAAGGTTTCCCAAGATCTCTCTTTCTTCTTTTCTTGTTTTCTGATTAAAGTTCCCCATGCCCTCTTCATCTACGCTTTGAAGGCAAATGATATTACGCATTTCATCCTCCTTTAATGGATCAAGGTTTTAATATTCTGTAAAGAGTGTAAACTTTGTAGTTCTTCATTATGTAATTTTCAAACACTGTCCTGTTATTTTATCTCCTTTGTGTCCAAAATATTAAATTAACAAGTAATAGCAATCTGTAATTAAATATAATCCCTTTCAGGGCCAAAGCTGTCGTGTTGCTTTCTTAAAGCAGCAAAAAAGAAAACGGAATTCGTATTCAAAACATCTGTGGTGTACTAGATAAGACGCAACCATGTAGGAAACCTTTTTATCATCGTGTCAGGGTATAAACGCCACACCAACTCTGTGCTGAAGGAATGCCGTCTTTAAAGGGGCGTAATCAGGTCCAGTTTTCCTGTTAATCAGAATGAAGTGTCGGGCGGGAAGGGGGATATTCCTTAGCGCCAGTGATTACAGACTGCTTTACTTTAGCTGTGAGAAGACTATATTGGCTTCTTTATCACTCAGAACCAGTGGCCTGCAGAGGCTTACAGTAAAAATACTGTAGAAACAGCCTAGCAAGCATCGCGATCTAGTTTTTAGCAAGCATGTCTACTTATTTAAGAAAAAGCAATGTTTTGCCGAATCTAAGAGCAACGTTTGTGTCGAAACAATGTAATATCGTCACGGTATAATTTTTAGAAACACTTGTCCTTTATCATGCAAGAGCAGTGGCGTGCGCATAGACTCGCAATGACAATAATGTAGCAACAATCTAGCAAGCCCCACGGTCTGATGGTTAGCAATATCGCTCATTGATGAACCTGAAGCAGTAGCTTGCAGAGGCTCGCAGTGAGAACAATGTAGCAACACTTTAGCAGACGTCACAGTCTAGAGCTTAGCAATACTGCTTAGTGTCCGGCACTTTCCGGTTTCGAATCCTTGTCCAGAAATGGGCTATTCAATGTGAGAGTTTCATAGGTGCATATTATCGGTCTGTCTAGGAAATTTCTGGGACTGGATGGAATCTTACTTGAGTCACAACTTTTAAACTGTGACATGTTGTTATAGAAACGTTGTGTCCTCTTGATAAATCATTAATTAAGTAGGGCTATAAATTTTACTTTAATTTTATCGGATATCGCCTAATATAAAAGTTTCTAGCGTTGCCATTTTTTAAATTGTTGACTTAAAAGCAAGCGTTCATATTCTAGGAACATTTGTATTTTCTCATACAGAATTCCATATTCTTTGCTGTTAGGCTCCTATTCGTTAGCTTTTTCTGTTAAACTGAAAGTTAAATAAAAATTTCGCATGTTTGTCATGTTTATTTTACATTCTAGAAAAATTACCACAGCGAAGGTGCATATACCATTAAGACAATGGTATTCAAACCGTTGTCCGCCAAACCCTGATGTTTCTGCGGAGTATTTCAGGGGGTCCGCCAGTACACTTCCTTTACAAAGAATTTAGAAATCAAGTACTGATAATGTTAATTTTATTTTTATATATCTCTCCACATTTGTTCACAATCGGCCCTTTGTTTATTTTCAGTGTATATCAAATAGTAAAATTTTATTTCCTATAAACTTGCAGAAATATTTCATTTTTAAAAATAAATTTTGTATTTTATAAATAATATTTTATTGTTTAAGCCTACCTAAACTATCCTTTTACGTCACAGAGTTTCTGCGAAAATTCATATTCAGGCCTAAGAGTTCCACGTGCCCTAAATTTTGAAGAACACGGGGCTAAGATATAAAATTCAGAGGTAGGCTTAAGTTTGTCGTTTTAACATCAGAAATTGGCAAGTCCGTGACATTCTTCTTACTGATGGTAGGGGAGATTTTTGCTTAGTTTTGTCTAACATTTAAGACAATTTCCGGGAGGGTACGGCAGATTAGGAAGGGACATAATATTTTTACATTATTTTTAAATCATTTATTTTATCGTTTGACACATAATCTGAGCTACTGTGAGTGCCGTTAAATAAAGCAACAATACGCAAAGAAACAGATAAGTAAATATAGAATTTTACTGCTCACTTTCAACGTCTGTGCTGCTTGTGAATGGAAAACACCGAACATTTCTGCCTGGTTGACTCACTTTAGCATTGTTCCTATATACCGGAGCAGGATAGCTAGCGGTTTGCCTCTTGATTCGGCGTTTACTCTCTTATGTGAAGGGCATTTCTGAGAGGTTTAATCGTATCGGAAAACGTTAAAACATTGCGAGAGTCTTCAAACCGAAACACGCCGTTAGAAGGTTCCTCATGAGAACCAGACCGGAAAGGAATCCACAACAAACGGCACATTGCGTCTGTAGCATTCTCATCCAATGTGCCAGAAGCTGCATTGCTGAAACAGAGTGCTAGATGTGCGGCTGCCTTAACAGGGACACAATACAAACACGACCAATGTGTTTCTGAAGGTCATGGCATAGGTTGGAATAACGCCAGAGTTTTTCTATTTAAAATAACAGCCAGTATAATAAATGTAATAAATTGATGGATTCGGCGTGTTCGATAAATCCCACCAACCAACATAAATTGGAAATTTTGCCCCTGCGGATGTTAGTATTAATAGGGAAACGTGATATGGTACTCAGCTCTTCATATTTGTGCATTAATTTTTTCTTCCTAGTTACTTTTTTTTTCGATAAAGATATCTCTACCAGTAAAACGCTACATTTGGAGCATAGCTATGTGTGGTGGTGAAACTTGGACACTTCGGAGATCAGGTCAGAAATACCTGGAAAGATTTGAAATGTGGTACTGGAGAAAAATGGAGAAGATTAATTGGATCGATACTGTGAGAAATGAAGCAGTATTACGTAGAGTTAAGGAGGACAGCATTAGCCTACGTAAAATAAAAAAGAGAAAGACTAATGGGGTTGGTAACATCGTGCGTATGAACTTTCTTCTAAAATACGTTATGGAAGGAAAATTAGAGGGAAGGGTAGAAGTAACAGGAGGACTACGAAGAAGTTATAAGCAGCTACTGGATGGCCTAAAGAAACGAGAGGATACTGGAAACTGAAAAAGGAAGCACTAGATTGCACCCTGGGGAGAACTCGCTTTGGAAGGGTCTATGGACCTGTCGTAAGGCAGACTCCGGAATGAATGAGAGATCTCTAGCTGTAAGAGGGCGATACATTCCTGTATTTGTCCACACTTGGGCTTCTTTCGAATAGGTTTATGTGATTTGTGTTATTGTTTCTATTTCGTGGTATTAATTTTGTCTTCTCTCGTTTGCTACCTTAGAGTCATGTTTTAATTTTTATTTCCAAAATTTTTTGTAATATTCATTTTATATTTTCTATATCCTACAACAAATAAAATCCACAAGTTAGGCGCATATATGGAAATGTCTGATTATCATAACGTCTTTCAGTTGAACCCGACTGATCCTACGCCACCTTACTCTTCCACCTAAAATGCAAAAACTCCAGTTCCCACAAACTGTGTTATTGTTTTAATACAAGACGATAGACAAACCCTCGAAACATCATCTTCCCAAGCATAACTGCTAATCCTTAGAATATTCCTGTCATGTCTGAAAATTAGTAGCAACAGGAACTTTGAAAATTTCTCTTCTCTCCGTAGCGTCTAAGCCAAACCAGCTAGGCCACTTAGGGAGCACGCGTCAACGTTTTGCTGCTGCTGACACAGCGTTACCTGAGGCGCTGCTATGTAACTGCATGACGCCGTTATGTGGGAAGGAGAAGCGATATTACACATTAGTAACGAACAGCATCCACAAAACCGAATTTAATGCAGTTAAGTGATATTTTGTTCACGTAAGCCCCGTATTTGGCACTTCTTTCGTATGCCTGTACTTCTATTTATAAGAACTGTGTGAGCATTCTGATAAGAACACTTTATAAATCGTTATGGAAGTGTTTTCTTTGGATTTCGTAGAGCATGTGGATTAAATACGGTATGTGACGTTTTAGATGCTGGTTATGGCTTGGTATTCATGTTGGACGAGAGGCTCAGGTTCTGTCAGGTCAATTACATAGATCCAATCATAAAACCTGATAATGGCACACCCAAAGTCATCGCAAAGGGTAAACCTGCCCAATATTTTTAAGTACCTAACTTCGTAAATTAATCTAAGCTCTCAACGAAATTAGGTACATTTTATGTAATTTTAATACTTTTCTATAGGCGGTTTCTTGTTAAAGTGTCAAGTTTAGTGTGTCGAAACAAGAAATATCGTATGCCTCAAACTTTTGTAGACTTCATCTTTTTTCTTTATCCATAAAAGAACGATGTCCAAGGAATGATTTTCCTTAATTTTAGAACAATTTCGGGCTTTTCAGTGAGCGTCACTCCCGTTATTCTCAACACGTGAAATTCACACATGTCTGCGGAAGTATTTAGAAAAGTTACATAGCTAATATTTAAGACTGCATTGTATAACAGAAAATACCTATATATATCCAATACACGGTCCCATTATACCTGCATCTAATGTGGAATTTCGTTTTTGTTGGTTTGTGTCGTAAATTTACCCTTTTTTCATAGATATATTTAACTGAGGTTTCAATACCAGTAATTCTTTACTGGTAGGAATGGTGGCACATTCTAAGCACTAGACCTGCATATTTTTTGCGATATATACAAAACCCAATTCTGGTCAAGAATAAAAGCAACAGAAAAGAGATCTTTTACAGTTTGCGCGTCTGATTATGACGGTACAGCGTCCTTAACCGAAAATAACTTACCTCACTTCTCAGGTCGATTCGCATTGCGGCAGACTGTGCAGCTGTCGCCATTTTTCCAATTTTCCGTGGGTCGGGGTCCATGCAGCGTAGTTCACTATATGGCAGTTAATGTTATGTTTACAAAAATTTTATTTGTCTAAAGCAAATATTGAAAACTTTTAACTCAGTATGTTTAAATTAGTGTTATGTTTTGGTCGCCTTGTTAAAACAGATGCTGGAAATGGTTTCCTTCTGCTTGCAGACGCGCAACACGTCTAACATGCGATTTACTGCACGTCCAAGACCTGCTGTTGAGAATAGAGACACTATTTCGCAAACGTTTCTGTCAGGTAGTCCTTAGCGCTAGGATTGTTACCATACACTTTGTCCTTTCAGATGCCCCACAAGTTCTCGTGGGGCATGCGGTGGCGCGGTTGGTTGACGCACTGCGCTACAAACCGGAAGGTCGCGGGTTCGATTCCGGATGGTGTCATTGGAATATTTCATTGACATAATCCTTTCTGTCGCTCTATGGCCGAGGGGTCGACTCAGCCTCTAAAAGAAATGAGTACCAGGAATATTTCCTGAGGGGTTAAGGCGGACCGTGCTTAGTACTGACAACCTTACCACCTTCATGTGCCATATGTCAAAAAATCTGGGCGCCTCAACCTCCTGGAATCCACAGGGCCTCTGCAGGCCTCTAATGGGATTGCTTTACAAATCCATTTGACGGCTTCAAATCCCGCGAAGGTGAAGCTGCACTCTTTGCTTATTGGTCTGGCGCCAAAAACACTCTCTATGAATAGAATTGTTTGCGGTGTGACTTGATGCACTGTCCTGCTGGAAGAAGGGCGCAGGTGTTCTGGTACACTGACATAGCAGGTTGTGTTTACTATCGGTGCAAATTTGTGGTCTCAGAAAGACTGACCCAGTAGTCCTTGTCCCATTCATAACACACGACGCATCAGTTTTATTGTGACGTAACGGCACATCGTTGATTTACGTCGGAAAACTGTTGTTCTGAGATTTAACCTATGCAGTGTGTTAAAACCAGGTTTCAACGCTGAGCAAGCTATTTCTCCGTCGCCACAAGACGTTATCAGTTAACAAAATTCGGTCTCGCTTCGTGACCCCCTACCAGCAGTTTTTCTCTCTCTTACCAAATTCATATAGAGACTAGAATATGACGTAATGCACTATCCGATAAGAAACCTTTCAGCTTGCCGTTGCTTGGGCGTGTGTAACATGAAGAAGCTGACAGGACGTGACAAATGATAAGCTATGTCGGACAAAATAACGACACCTGCACAATGTGAATGTGGCTGTATAACAAGCTTAGAGACGTTCATGACTTGGTAATTTGCTGTGAAATATGGGCGTAAGAATCGTGCCACGAAAAAAGAATTCAAGCTTGGGAAACAAAAATATGGCAGCCCTAGTGCGTTACAACGTACTGCATAGAAATGAACGGGGCGATGCCACATAGCATTATTGTTGAAAAAAATCGCTATAGTCCGTCACGTGGTTGCCGGAACAGTACCTTAAAATACGCCACAGGTGTGTCTAATCACTCAACATCACTGTCTAACCTTACTCTACATAGAGATGCCGACCTGTCACTAACTCCTAACTCGCTCGACGGTACGTTTTTAACTCCTGAAGTTGATACATGTTTGTTTGACTACATATGGCCCACGTAGAAGCCGGGTATATTTATGCGGGAAGTAGGTATTCATAATTTATTCACGACTACAAACTGGGTACACATGTCTAAAACAGAAAGAAGGACAAATAATGATAAACATTTGCCTCAGTCGATGTAGAAACCTTTCGGATATAATACTGACCCCTGGGGCCGAATACGATGATACAGGAGTCTGTACTAGAACAACATATCACAGGAAAGGAATGTGTGGATACTGAGTGGTGACTTTTAAGCAGAGTGTAAATATTTTCCTACAGAAGACTGCATATGCATTCCTTGTTTTATATACTATGGCAGAACATTCCGACTTACTGCATAATTAATGTTTTTTTCCCCCCTCCAAATATTGTAGCAAGATTAATTCCACAAAGTCCCCAGCTTCAGGCGCAGGTAACGTTAGCAAGCCTAGACTAATGTCACAAGGCGGGAGAGTCAGCGGACTCTTGCAAGCTTAGTCAGCGTGTTTCTGCAATCAGAGTGGTAGAGGTGCCAGTGTTCTTCTGCTTACGTAGCAAGTTCAATCATGTGGCTGATGTAGGAGGACCGTAAGATTCTTTAGACTCGCGCTGAAGTTTGTCAGGCAAAATGACGGGGATTTTGTGGAGGTAATCCTACTATAACTGTGTATCAAACAACGTCAGTCGCATTGTTTTTCTGCTGACTGGTAGTTCGCGGCTTCTTCAGTTCATGTAAAGCAGGCGCAATTGGTCCTTCACAGTAGTTCTTGTTATGACATCCTTTGTGACTTAAAGTCTGAGGTGGGTTTAATGAAAGAGGCGCCCCTCAGACACGTAGTTAACAGGAGTTACACGTCACTTCGGATGTTGGTAGTGAAATGCAGCCTGTAGGCAAGTATCCTGCTATACTGCTAACCCGGTTTGAGTTATGCATCGGTTTCCTACACACAGGTACATGGTAAAGCGATTTATGACATAGACCGCCTCGCTTCCCAAGTTTGCGAGAACTTCCGGGTTCCATTAGTGTTACCACCAGGATTTTAGGGACAAAAGTGCCGAGATTCTCTTCTTGTGAAAGAAATAAGATGTCAGTTAGATTATCTGAAGGAAAATGTGAATATACGCGGGCCTACAGTGAGTGCAATACAAATGGTTCATGTCTCGGTATTTTAATTATTTTTGTGACTAAAACACTAAAACAAAATTCCTATGTCACGACAAACACCAAGGTTTTACCAATACACAATCATTGTATTTATTCACCAAAGTCCATCGATTATCTTATGCTATTTGTTGTGTAAACAGAAGATCCCATGCTAATCAAAATGACTCCCACACTGAATATTTCCTTTTACAGTGCTTCCTCTTCATACTCACTCCCTCATCTTTCTACAATTTTCCCACTTGGGTTTCCCATTCCCACTTCTTTTCCTACAAAAATTTGCTTAAAATTCGTAATTTTATAATCTTTATAAAGCTAGTTGTTTCTTTGTCTGCTGTTTCGTCTTTTGTAACGCTTCGTGTACATTTCACTCTAGACAGGATCAAGGACCAGCCAAGCTCGTATCTTAGTAGAGGAGTCGTTCCATAGAGACAAAGTTGGAAAAAACCTAAAGTTGATTACTCAAATCCGTCTAATTTTGTGACTAAATTTTCGAGCTTCCTTCTACATTTCTTTATGGAATTTACTGCATTTCGATCGGAAAACCTAAGGTACAATTTTTTCTACAGAGCTACGTGTGTCTAACCGTTATTCCTGTGAGTCAGATACAAATGTCACTAGTGTAGACAACAAATGACAGAATTTCGTGAAACTCTGTTTAAAGGTCAGGCCACTGAAGAGCTTAACACTTAACTTACCGATCTGCAGTTCTATGCGTGATTAGTGTCTAGTGAGTGTTAAACGGGACGGATAATAGCCTGCAAAATGGAATTTAATAGCAAAAGAAAGAATAACGAGCTGTTCTCTTCAAGTATGTAGAATTTAACGTTTTCGTAATTCGATTGTCTGTAAGAAATTTAAAAATTGTTTAGAAATAAATAGAAATTCCAATAAAGAAATAAGGAGTGAATGGCAAGGAATGGATATACTTAACTTTCTGTAAATAAAAGAATAACTTTCTTATAGCAAAAAATTATGAGATGGAAGAAAATAAATCCACATAAGGCGGAGACTGCAGTTTTGTGTGAAGATAAAACCCTGAAAGCTTGCAATTTTTATTAAGATCGCTATCGGAGAAGGAGAAATAACACCAGGATGGTTGAGGGACTTTTGCGTAGACGAGAGAGAGAGAGAGAGATAGGGAGAGAGGAGTGTTTTATGTAACGATTGAGTCAATTGCTAAGGCTGGTGTATTAAGGAAATAAGTGTGGAATAATGGTGTAAGAATAATGAGATGGGAAAACGCAAGCACTCCGAGAAAAGCATCCCTCAGTGCCACATTTACCACCACAAATCCCACATGATCTGACTAGGACAGAAAAACTCTTTAGATACGAAATTTTTCCCCGAAAATATACTGTAACTTTACCATTGAAATGCGTATAGCGATGTGCTACAGATACATCTGCTGGTAGAGAAAGCAGTCTTGCAGCCCACATTGCCTAATGCTATGGAATCCTGAACTGTGCATGGAATATGTGTGCTTTCGACACCTGTTAAGTAAGAAACACCGGTTAAGAAAATTCGTGATACTTGATCAGTTGGAGGTGCTGGAAACAGTAAGGGTTTATGATTTCGACTTCTGGCATATGAAACCTTTCAATATTCTTCGCTCGTACCGACGTTTCAGAGGAAAAAATTCCCTCCGATTCGACGGTTAATATGGAAGCTGCTTTCCTACGAAACACTGACACTCATCTAGCAGACTCAAAGCTGTCTTAGCACAGAAGAATACAGTTATATAAAACATTATTTCAGAATGTAAAAAGCCGGTTAATATCGCATGTTTTCTGTATAATCAGTGTATGAAAAGACATATTCAGTGCTCAGTTCTTGAAGACACGGAAAATGACTTTGCGTATTTCCGAGGCAAATAGCCATCTGTATACTTCTAACGCAACAAATATTCAGTGTAAAATTTCGAACCGTGATGGAAAAAATTGTATTTCACTGCACACTGTTTAGGAATGCAATTTCTTTAATTCAGAAGGTTAAGTGTACAAGAGCATGCTTGGAATTTCATTAGAGAATATAAACCTATTGGCGTTTCATTACGAAACGTCAGTTCGTTTAGTTGGATGGCTTCTCACATTTCCGTTACAAGTCCACGCTTTTAATTATGCAGTGTTTTGGTTTGCTTTTGCTTGTTCCGTTGCTTCTGGCTGCATGAATATTAGATACGAGGGTAAATGCATTGTTCCGTCAATTGTCTGTGTCTGTAAGAAGTACCTAAATAATTCAAGCTGTATATATACTATAGGTTTGTGTGTGTTGCATTTAGTTGAAGTGTGAGTTGTATTCGTTTGTGAAAATATCACAACTGTTGAATGAAATGCAGTAATTTAACTAAGAAGGGACACTTTTTTTCATTAGATACTTATTTATAGTTAAATATTCTTTGGCCTAACAGCCATTATCAGGAATAACTTCAGTGTCGTAGGAAGCGTCTCTTGAGAATTATTGACTGTACATAAATATTTTGGCCGTGCGGTCTAAGGCGTAGGTCTGCGGCCGTGCGCTTGCTGGGATCGTAGTTTCGAGTCCCACTATGGGCGTGGGTGTTTGCCTCTTACAATAATTGTGTTGTCAGGTAGAGGTCTCTGCGACGGGCCGATCCCTGGTCCAGAGGATTCCTACCGACTGTGGTGTGTGCTTGAGTGTGATCAAGTGAAATCACAAAAACCCTCTACACCTACTGTGAACAAGTAGGTAGAAGAGGGAAGGACTGAGAAAGAACAAAGAAAGAAATGAATATCTCATTAAAAGAAGTGCGCCTTTATAGTTCAATTATTTAATTATATTAGTGGACACGGTGAAAATGTACCACAACATTACCGCAAATCTCCTGGATGGTCGAAGAGTTTGTTAACTTCATTTATATCGGCGAAGCTTCAGATATAGTGGCATTCAGGAGGCGATCCCGGTGGCCGCGCCGTAAAAGATGTAAGCCTGCGGCCGCTCGGCTGACCGTATTGCGGATTCGAATCCCGCTGAGAGCGTGGCCATTCGTCTCTTTTGTTTGTTTTGTGTTGTGTAGGTAGCGGCCTCTGCTAAGGGCTGATTACTCGTTTAGAGTGATTCTACCAGGTTTGTTGATACGTATATGAGTACAACACAGCAATGCTTAGTGGCAGAATATAATCCCATTAGTTTACATTAAGTTAAACTCTGGATCCTTAAGCGCTCCATACATCGTACTGCCTTCAGTAAATCTAGAGAAAATGCATTTTAATCGCTTTTTCGTGGAACAAAATTGAGTTGTACTTTTTTGTAATATATTTTATTTTTACATTTCGTACGTTTATTTTAAAGTCATTGTATGTGACAAGAAATATATGTATAACGTAACGTTGAAGTACCTTCGGATCTTTGCAAATCGATTCGTCCACTTTTTGTGTGCTCTATTAGTTGTATGATTTTTGCATACCATTTCTGACAAGAAGTTATATTCCATCTAATTCACACTACCTTCATGTCGTTACTTTCATGTAATGTACCAGTACTCGCGTAATGAAAACAATGAATCGAATCAACAGACAACTCTTTTATGCCGTTCTGTATACGTAAATGCGGCTAAACAGGCTGTTAATTTGTTGCTAAGTTCTTAGGATATCATAGTGTGATGCAGATGGAAACTTATAGGCCTATTTGTATTTGTATTTTTATATGCAAATCGCATCGATGCGGCACGAAAAAGAAGGATTTTAACTCTTCAGTTGGAGTGGCTTTACTTACAATTACTGACAGATTTTGGCCATTGCCCGGTGTCAGCTGTAACAATTTTGGGGTATTTTGTTTACAATTAGGGGCGATAACTTTGCACTGACTTCGAGGTCTAACGTGTCCTAAATTTACATTATTAAAACAATTCTTCGTTTCATGATCATAAAACTGAATGACTGTAACGGATGTGGTTATGTTACGTAAACAAGACAGGCAATGAACCCACGTATAACATAATATTGAGGCACGATCACGTAACCTTTGTTGCCGTGGAAAATCAGTATTACATATTCCGAGGGTGTGTTTGTAGCTTTAGTTATCCAGCACGAAAAGTTCATGGGTCGCATTATGTTACCATCTGTGGCCTGTCTGGCTGCACAATATGTTCTCACATTGTCTCAAAACAGCGCGATTTTTGTGCGGATATTAACGAAGCTAATAGTTTTTTTTTTGTAATTTTGAGAACGCACCTAAAAGTGGAAAGTTTTCAGCGTCCGTTAAAACCGCAACTCAGTTGAAAAGCACAGTAAAACTTAAAGTGTAAATAGTAATTATTACAAATACCTTTGGATAATTTTAAGAGGCCTATTTTTATTTTATACAAACGTATCAACACTTAAACTGATGGTCCGACAAATGCACCTTTTCTCACTCCCCAACTGAACAGCACGGTCCTTTGTGTATTACTTAATTATTCTACAAGCTCATTAAAGCATTCGATTACTTTGCTTCTCTGTAAATTTAATTCAATATTATCCAATTTGCATTGTAATTCTCAATACATTTAATTTTGTTATATTCTCTTCAATTAACTTTAATACCGTCCTCAGTGTATTTTACATCCCAGTCTCCTAGTTTGCGTGTCGCATTCAACCAAAAATTGCTCAAACCATTAATTATTAATTCTTAAGTAATTTTGACTACATTCTGTGTTTTGGAACATTGTACTTTTACATACCTCTTTCATCACAAATCTGATTATTTCTCCGCCTTTAACCTTTGTTGTGTTCCGCCATTATAAACGTTGCACACCATATTGTTGCCAGTGCAGTGAACCAAATGTTTTCATGGAAGTGAAAGTTCCACAGTCCTAATTCCCCTCAAAACAACTTCATGCTCTGATGCACACTCGTTAGAGAAGTCGACCATCTTTGAGAGCACCCAAAAAGATGCAGCCATTGCTGTTCTGACGGTATTATATCAGTCGCACGGGAACTACTTCCAAACTTCGAATAGCATGTCTTGCATTTTACACCCTTCCAAGAAACTTCATCTGACAGTTGAAATTACTGTCGTGTAAATCCTGGAAGTGGGTGCTAATTGTGTCTGATACTGAACGTGACAAAACTTGTTCCAAAACCTGCATTCGTTGCACTTGTTTCATAGGCAGATATTTCTTGCACCTCCCTGGATGTGCAGCAGTTCTTGCAATTTCTTCGTAAATGGCACAATTCCTGCATGAAATATTATTTTAATTTCTCTACAAATTTCATTTTTCCAACGCCAGAATAATTCAGCGAGATATACGTTTGTGTATAGGTCAATATGTCATATGCCTTTATTTTTCAGATTTTAACCAGAACTGTACTCAACAGATTCCAGAAAGAGTCCAGGACAAAGTTTCACGAAAATCTTCTGGTTGAAACCGAGTTGTTTAATGCTGACAGAGAAACGTGCTGAAAATATTTGCCGCTTTTGAAATTGTTTCTGCGAAAGTGCTTGCAGATGAAGTATCTGCCTTTTACTATCTCAATATATACAGAACAACACAACAACAAAAAAATTCCAGATATTCCAAAAATTTAAACTTCTGTCTCTTGTACAATAGTATTCTGTACACTAGGTCAACAGAGAGGAAGTTAATAACAAAGTTCCTTTCGCTTAATCAGAAAAAGAGGCGATTTATTTAATTGAGGATGAAGAAGCAAGACACTAAAATTATGTATCTCGTATTGCTTAAACTGCCGTGATAAAAATTGGAACAGAGTACTGTGCACATAAACGTACGATGTGTTATAACGTGCAAGTTCCAATTCTGTGCAAATAAAAGTATGTTGAACTATCAAAAGTTGAGCTGGAGGAATTTTGTGTGTTTGTTCGTAATTTGAACGCCGATTATTTTCAAAGAAAAAATGTGTTTCGGAGATGACGAACTTGACGGACGGATGGACAAGAAATTGGCACTATGCTTTTCATGCCGTTTGCTCAAAGGAGGCAAAAGAAACTTCACAGAGTTATTAACACTATCTTGTCTGAAAACGTTTAAATTAATTCTTGAGTTTAATGAATGACCCTTTGTGTAGAAATTTAAACTTAGCGACCGTGAAAAACTAATTCTAAAACTTAAAAGTGTTTAATAGAATTGATCCCTTGATGGTATGCAAGTTTCATTGCTATCATTTTTCTCGTTAATTGGAAATAAGCATGTCATGGCCTGCACTATATTTACGGTCTCATTAAAATAATGATATCAAGAGAAAGATGTGTAATTTGGCAAGGTATATGGATTTCATATTTACATCTACATATCTTGCAAGGAATATTTAGGTTTGAGAATATCGCGATAGTAATACGAAAATTACAGTTCTGTCGACGTGACGCCTTGTAGTTTAGCAAATATCATGCACATTTGGAGGAACACTCTGCCTGCATATTCTGGCTCTTGAAGACTCTTGATATCCACACACCAGACAACATGACATTGCATTACAGAATATCGTAATTTCGAGATTCTTTGTGATGAAAATTATTAGCGTGGACAGAAAAGTCACGTCTCTTTTCCTAGAGGCAGAGTCAACGGCCATAACTTCTTGAACCTTACATTTAATGTCCAAACTCTTTCACGTCCAAACCGAGGAGCGTCGCAAAAGGCGTCCATGAATTCTACGATTTCAGGCCGACCTTGTTAAGGTAGACGTATGAACTACGCTGTGCGTAACACAAGGACACTGCATTTATTGCGACGTCTGGGAGATAAGATCAGCCGCCAGGTTTACAGTTGGCAGAATTATCATGAAATAAGTTTTAATAGCGTTAGGTGACGCTAGGTACCTCTGAAACCTTCAAGTACGCTTCACCAAACTTTAACGTATCAAAGTTTTGAATAGGGTGACTCGGATAAGCAAGTTTCAGCGCCACTCAGAGGAGCTTCCTCGGTCTTTTGTCAATTTGCAGCATTACTGCAAGAACAGTTTCGTGCTGTACAGTCAACATCAAAATGATAGGAGCTGACACCATTTGTAACAAAAAAAACAGACCAGAAATTATGGTTATCAGTCAGGGTCGATTCTTAAAGTTTAGTGCACAAATGAAGGTTCGTATACATGGACATCATATCCTTATACATGTGATGTCGCGTAACTGCTAATGGAACGAGCACTGGACTAATAATTCAAGTTTAAATGCAATATAAATCCTGATAGAGACGGACGACGTAATAACCATGAAACTGTATGTGGAATGGCTGCATTTACTCGCACTAATACGTGAACAGTGCCGGACAGAAATAATTAGGCATATAGAGAGTTGCGTCAGACTATGAAATATTAAGACGCCTGTGGTTTAATATTAAAAATTTTTTTTATTAAACACCTGTGGTAAATACATGTTCAATTTTTTTGCCGCAACAGACTTGCAGAATTGTTTCAGTTTTCAAAATTAAAGACACATTTATTCTTTTGCGAGAAGGACTAGCTGCTAAACCATACAAATGAGTCAAAAAATAAATAATTATCTTTTCCTCGGCAGTACAGTCCATTCTCTGACCGTTTCTATATGCGCACAATATTCGCCAACACCTACTGGGTACTTTAATTGACTATTGGATTTACATTGTAATATTTTCCGTCTTGACACTTTGTTAATAAGATATGCATATATACACATGTAAGTACTTATGGTAGTTTCGGAGACACCTGCGACACCAGTCTTCACGAAGCCACACCGAGAGCAGCAAGTAATTTTCGCTGGCGTGAAGGCCCACAATGTCTCAAGGATACTACTAGGTTATTTAACGACTTTTTTTTAATTTCTGAAGTAAAGAAACCTAGGAAGAAGGTATAATAATGGGATGCAAAGCCCTTATGACCATAGCAATGTAGCAGGCCTATCCAGACATACTTCCAAGGCACGAATATAAGACTAAGCCAAGTTTGTTCAGGCTTTTAATTACAGTAAATCTGGCCCCGAAATATACAGACGGAACCAAGAGTGTGCCTCAAATATAATAAATATAAGAAATAATATGATAAATAATATAATAAATATTATAATAAATAAAAGACATGAACTTCTTTTCATACCGAAAACTACGTCATGTAACGTTCTCGCATATTTATTTTACATTTCTCCCCCCCCTCTCTCTCTGCAGTGTCAAATTGAGCAGTCATTCATTTTCTTTCTTACGTATTCTCTCCAAGATCACCGTGTATGAAATGCTTTCGCAGAAAGTCTGTGACTGGTTGGTGCACCACACAGAGCTGAGTATGGAACGATCTTGATCCTAGGAAATGACACGTTTTTCTCTGGGTTTTGCAATCATCACCTTTCTGTCAGTGAATTCCAGAGTTTCGCCGATCACCATTTGAGATATGGTGGTCCATACTCTTAGCGTTATACACATTCGTCTGGAACGTCCATACAGAACGCTGAGTTAATTCAAAATTGATGGGCACTAGGATGTTAACTATTGGATCTAAGTTTGCACAGCGACGTATTTTCAGCTGCATGTAATGTCGGCTTGCCAGTGAGCTAGATTAAAGGATACTTTGATTATTTAGTAATTTATTTATCTAAATAATTAATTATCCCCACAGAGGTTTTCATGTCTTTTCTCAGTTTTTGTGAAAATTCCACTATCATATCCTACACACGTACAAAGCCGCTGCCTTCCACATCCTTTCCAATTCATCACTGGGGTGTATAGGGCATAAGATAAGATCCTGACAGTTTCGCTATACAAATTACTACTAACTCCATGCAACATAGACCTCTTTGTGAAGCGAATATTTATTTACTCAGTTCTACAAGAAATTTCCTGTGGTCTTCCACTTACGTCTGTGCGTTTCACTTCGTTTATTTCTTTCATGATTTTAGAAAAAAGTTTTTATAGATTTATATTTTCTCCCACACGAACCACATGCCCAGGCTATCTCATTTTCCTTGACTTACTCTCTATAACAATACGTAACGACGAATAAAATTTGGATTTCCTATTTATAAAATCTTCCCCAGAGTTCTTCCACTTCCTCCTTCTTAGTTCCAAATATGGTCTTCAGCACCCTGTTCTCAGACACCCTCAGTCTAAGTCTTTTCTTAGTGTCAGAGACCAATTTTCGTACACGTGAAGAACAGCAGGCAAAGTTATGCATTTTTATGTTTTAATCTTTATATTCTATGATATCAGACCGGAACATAGAAATTTTTAATCCTGCATGTTGGTAATAATTCCGCGAATTTAATCTGTTTTAATTCCTTCAAAATCATAGAGACTAAAATACATGAAAACTGAAGAGAATAACTGTAAATAGACGCATACACTAATAGCACTCCAAAGCTTGTATGGGTGTGGTAGTGAAGCACAATAACTCATCTACTCAGCTGGAATATTAATTCTGTTTGCAGGCTGTTATTATAGCTCCAGGAGGTCTGGAATATTTTTTGTAATACGAGCATCAGAGAAATTTGCACACCCATAAGGCTTTCTGTACTCTAAAATGCAAACATTTACTAACAAGCCTTGACCTTGACGCTGGATCAAGAGGCGAAATGTGAAAGTTCAAATATTGCAACATTTACAGAAGGTTCGCCCAACAGTATCATTCTAATGACTGTAGCTCGTGTTTCCAGGTGCATCTGCCTCTTTAGTTCCACATCAAATTAATCAACAACGCTGCTACAGAAGTTGTCACTCATGATTTAATAAGAAATCTAAATTTCACAAGTTTTTTGCTAATTAAAATTTGCACTTTTTTAAAATTTGTTGCATTATAGATTGAATATCGATTCACATAGCTAACTACACTTGCATCATACCATTCTGTCTAATGTTATACCTTGTAAAGAGAGGTTCTGTTATTAAAGATTTAGTGCAAAATATAAAAATATAGCTGTACTGAATTTTACTTTTCAGAAGAAAATATTTTCGCAGTCACCATCCTCAGAATCTCATACAAAACAGGCAGATTGGACAGAGTCGTATTTAGGCAACTTTTGTTGGGAAAATGTAAAGGGCCATTGCACGTAGCGTGATGGAATTTTGAACGTTAAAACTTTATAAAAATTCTAAGCCTAAATGAAATGTGTATAAAAGATGACGTATTAGTCAGTAATTGTAAAAATATTGTTGATTCAAAAGTTAGACTGAGGCATTTGAAGAAAATTATACTTCAGTTGTCCTATGCAAATTTCAATGTGTAATCCCGCTTAAAACCTTACCAGATATCAGGCGTATTTCTTCCTTAATATTTTACGTACACGACAGGTTATGTTAAATAAGCATTACGCACACACTAATTTATTCTAAGGCTAAACGGAATTTGTAAGTGTATTGCGCCTACATATTTTACATCCTGTTCCCAGTTTCTACAGATTGTACACATTGGGAGGAGTATTATATGAACGCAGAAGAGGATGGGCAATCTAAAAAAAACAGTTCACACCGAATTTAAGTATTTTTCTTATAAGACCCATAAAAAGCATTTTCTCTTAAGAAGAAGTGTTGGTAATTTAGTATAATTAAGTAGATGCACCATTAGGAATTTTACTGTTAGATTTCAGAGGTATATGTAAAGCTGTTCTCTAGTAATGCTACACATACTCCTTTATTGTGTCTAGTGATCACAGCAGCCACGTAGTCTGCAGCTTGTGTTCTCATCTACCATCCAAAAGCCGTACTTCAGAATTTAAGCGTTAGAATTTTGCGGGTTAGTAGCACATACGAGTGTCTATAAGCAAGCCCCATAAAGCTGGTGAAAGGAAGAACCTCTTCCGCCTCGGCCAGTAACAATACAGAATACAAAGTTCGCAGTAAACCGACACAAAGATACCAGCTGTTACATGAGAAAGGAAGACAGGCATTAGTTCGTGTCTTCCTACAACGGAGGGCCAGGTTCAGTGCAGGGGCAGAGAATGTAATATTTTGGTGGAAAAAGTGGCACATAGACAGGTTTTTGTCTGAACATTTTGGTTCACCCTGTTAATTACTATGTCAATATTACTTTGTATTCTTGCGTCTGTCATCAGCGGAATGAAAATTGGCTCGCTAGAGACGGCAGTTCCACACCGACATAATCTCAGTCCAGCACGAGCATAAAGAAAAGAAAATTGGGCATTCAAACAACGAAAACTAAGTTTCACTTTGCACTGAAAGACGTATGTATCTAAAGTAAAGGTAAAGGGTTTCGCTAACATGCCTTCCAGACGCAGAATGTGAGCACAGGTATAGCTCGACACATTCTTAATCTCGACACCAAGGGGGGGAGGGGGGGTGGTCAACATCACAACCCGGCCAACTTATCACTGAGGAGAAAGCCTTGATGTCCACTATCGAGGAGGCTGAATGGGCCACGGGGTCAGGGTGGACGTGTGTGGAGAAGAGGAAATCTCTTGCCCACCACCGAGTTTGGAAAAACCTACCGTCCAGCCCGTAGCCTGTTGCTGTTCCGGCCACACTATTCCGGTCCCCATATAAAGGAAAGCCTTGGATAGTTTCTGTAAAATAAATTAGAACTTTAAGAACAATATATAAATGACCAGTGCATGTTCCTACAAATGCACTGAGCGAAGCGGTTGGATTCAATACATGCATCGCACCGTCAACTTTTGCTTTTAAATAAAATAGATTTAAATATTTAATAATACATACCAATGTATTCACTACAATTTTTTTACAACTTTTTACATCCATTGTCATAGGGGCTCCTAACCTCGTCGAAAGTGCGGCTGAATGTTCAGCTTGGTTGCGACTCCCAATCCTTCGCTCCGTACACTTTGTATTTCGGCAGCCCGAATACATCTATTTGCGTCAGTACAGGAACTATTTATTGGGCATAACAGCTGCAAAAACAGGGTGCGTTCTGACTTTGGCCAATGTTAAGGTCCCTAAAGAATGTCTTGCCAGATAATTTGCAGGTCACTTAGGGTCACAAATTTGCACTTCTCTAGGACTATGTCAGCTCTTAAATTCTACCAACGCACTGTTACATTTATGACAATAAGCACTTCTTTTTTATGCCAAACATTTACTGTAGGAGGTACGTGGTAAACTGGCATCAGAATTTTCAGCAGTTTACCACGTAGTATCAAAAATCTCAAGAATGAAAAGGCGCAATTTAAAGTAACACTAAAAAGATACTTAAATACACACTCCTTTTACTCTGTAGACGAATTTCTTATTTGCACTGATAACCTGTAATAATGACTTCTGAGACTATATAAAAATTTTAAAGTATTTTGCAATGTAAAGTTCTGTACATTTTTTATGTTTTGTATGTTTATGACTTATTTCACGTCCTATTGTCTTGTGACAAAATTATGGATCCCTGGTATG
Organism: Coptotermes formosanus; assembly: GCA_013340265.1. Lineage (NCBI taxonomy): Eukaryota > Metazoa > Arthropoda > Insecta > Blattodea > Rhinotermitidae > Coptotermes > Coptotermes formosanus. Next base: position 1,468,964 of record BLKM01008175.1, read on the forward strand.
TATGTAAGTATGTATGTATGTATGTATGTATGTATGTAAGTATGTATGTATGTACGTACGTATGTATGTATGTATGTATGTATGTATGTATGTATGTATGTACGTACGTATAATGTGTGTATGTATGTATGTATGTACGTATGTATATGTATTATGTATGTATGTATGTATGTATGTATGTATGTATGCATGCATGCATGCATGCATATATGTGTGTAAAATATTTTACTTATACGCGATACTTTTGAATTATAGGTCTCACGTACAGGCACAATGAATGGGTGTGTTAAAATTCCAAAACTATGCATGGCCAAAGTAATCAGTCGAAGTTTTGTGCTTACGTGCCCCATTAAAAGAGGAAGATATATCTCAGTCCTGGAATAAATATGCCTCGACTATTCAGCAAGTGTTTAAATCCAGAATGCACTTTCGACTGGCCAGAGTAAAACGCCAAAACTGAACCTCTTCCCGGGAAAAATTACTAAATTTGATACATTTTATTTACTTACTAAAATTTTGGTACTCTATATAGGATATATATGTGGACAGTACATGAAGTATGTTTGTGTGTGTGTGTGTGTGTGTGTGTGTGTGTGTGTGTGTGTGTGTTTGTGTATGTGTGGAAAATTAGAAAAGTGTATACAGTTTTCGCGCAGAAACTTCAAGGGCAAGACGGTCTTGTGAGGTCTAGAAATGCAATTCGATAATAATATTAAAATAATTATAAGAACTTAGCATGTGGGCTATATGCAGCTGGTTCAGAGTGTGGCCAAAGGAAGAACGTATGTAAAGTCCCATGAAGCTTGGGGTGCAATAAATGACAGTGGATTTCTTGATCACTTAAGTAACAACTGGCTTTTCAGAAAGATCTTTTTGTCTTTTTCTTGGTCTGCGGCAGCTATGTTCCACTGCCCTCTTATATTATACAGCTCAAGTGAGAGATGACAACATAATTACAACCAGAAGCGTATCAGATGAACGAAACGTGAAGAGAATCAAAGTAGCTTGACCTAAAAGTCTGAGCATATATTTTACTCTAGTGAGAAACACAAGGGGAAGAAACGACGACAGCAGATTTTGGCAGGCATTCGAACTGGGTGTTTCAGAATATGCGGCAGAAATATAAATGCTACCTCGACAAATTCTGAGTAGAAAGATAAGAAGTGGCAGACCGGAATTTTACTAGGCACATCCACTTTAGCATATGAAAAATCTTAAAAAAGGTTTCCCTCTTGAAATATTCTGCAGGCATGCCCAGATTTATGCGCACGCCGTTGGCATTGTTTATACAGTCGCGATTCTAATTCTTAGGATTATTTCCTATTTACATTGTGTGCCCCCACATGGGACCGCGGCTTGTTTCTTGGAAACTATCCAGAAAGAACAAGAAACAACTAAATTACAAGAATAAGCTTTAAAACTTCGAACCCTGAGAATTGCGTTTATTTGAACATGGACTAAAACAATCCTTGATTTATGACCTCCGTCATCGACAACACTAAGTTCTATAATTTGCTTCATTTAAGTGATCTACAAACCTGTTAAAAAATAACATTACACTGTGTAATTAATAGCTCGTTATGAAAAATTTTCTCAGTATGCTTTGTACGTTTTGTGGTGGCGTTTCACTTATAAGTGCAATCATCAAGTTGGCTGTTTAAAGATATTTGTTCAGGAACTTAACGTACGTTCTTTACAATGAGTCCGTAGGAAAACCGTCTTTGATATAAGTGTGTTCACTTGCAGCAGCCATATCCAGTAACTAAAACACTTAATATAATTTTAAATTAATTGTGTTTCTGAATCGTACACACTTGGTAAAACGCATACTGTTTTATGTTGTGGCATTTTATTATATAGCTCTACAATTAAAATAGAGTTACGACCAATTGAAAGTTTCCCAGAACTCTGTACAGGCATCATGAGGTTCTCCTCCTGTAAACAACACACATTCATTCAGCCTTATGTTAATATACTTAGTAATTCCAGATTGGAAAGCTGAGGTATCCCTACATCGAACAGCTTGGAAGCCAGAAAGAAACTTTGTTGTTAGTCTCAAAACCGCTGCGGGTGTTGTAAAGATTTATTTCGCAGGAGTCAACCCTCTAGTAGTTCTGAGTTTATGACAGAGATAAGGCGACACTTTTTCTATAAACAGGGTGGGCTTGTGCTGCCGCGCCAACATTGTTGCTACCGAAGCTATGCCATTGAAGAAAAGGTTGGCATCTGTTGGTTCCGACATCACAAGGAAAGCCATGGACTTCCATCATTTACATGACAAAAATATTAATGACTTTTTAAGGAGATATAAGAAGATATAAGAAGCAATTGAGTTCAAAATGCTTACATATCCTCTGATATTTAAAAGAGCCAAAGTTAAGAAAAAGAGAAATATAATTGTATCTGGAGCCTGACACGTGTATCAAACACGCTGTGTAGCGCTAAGGAGAAAGTATAGAAGAAAATTATTTGACAGCATGGTGCTTGGATTTAAAACAAAATCAGAAACTGGAGGCTCAAAATTTCCTAACAATCAGGTTAAAAAATTTTTCTCTTCTGCTAGATAAAAATGTGACCAAATCAATTTGGGAAAAATGGGAAGCACATGTAGAGCGAACGAGAAAGGGCGTAAGTGCTTACAAAATTCAAATAGAAGAACCTGAATGAAATAGACAACAAGGATGATCTAGTTTCAGATGAGATGAAAATATTAAAATTTGCCTCGCGAACAGAACTCATGTGGGTCAGGGCAGGGTCTGACGGCGCCCGCTTAATAAAGACGGAATCCAGCCTCAGTCTCTGAAATGCGACGCTTTTTAACTGTGCGAAATTTGAGATACTTACAGACTTGTAGCTAAGGATGCTGTACATTAACAGTGCGGCCCTGTTTCCTTTGGTGAATGGTTAGCAATCTTACAAAGTACCGTGTTGTCTTCGTCTTCAGGTGTCAAAGAGTACAAGAAGAATGCGTCCTGGATTACTTGAACCTGAAAGACGCAAACACCACTACCCTGCCTTTATTACGTCGAGAGCCACTCATCCAACGATGTAAAGCCATATCCCTTGCGACTTTAATCTTCGATTTCTAACTACTTTAATGACAAGCAAGCTATCAAAATGAATGTGGTGAGTTAAAGAATATACCTGCAGTTTCGACTCCAAAAACTATGCATCAATCCTTTCCGTATACACTTCTAAGTGTAACTGCTTTTAGCGACCACAGCTGCAGCAGGGTAATATTTACATGAATCTATAGCTTACACACTGTCAGATGAACATGACTCTCCATACTTTGTACTCTAGGGAAATATATTATATTGCATTTTATATATGGTAGCAAGACATGAAAGAGTTTGGTCCACGTAGATTTGAACAAAATTTCCTTGTTTCTTAGCTTGTCGTTTATCTTAGTGATCTATAAACAAAAGAAAATTTAACCGTCATTTTTATTAAATGGTTATAATGCGTGTTTCGTATTTCAGAGGTTTATTTGTGGCTCACGATGTCAGGTATCTAGAGCGAAAATTCTTGTGGTACGCTTAAGCTCCAGTAGCTAATTACTACGAAAGAATAACCCACAGATACTTTGGATTTCTTCTTGTACTTTATCATTCATCGGGTCGTTAGATTTTATGTATATTATGTAGTTGGGAAAGCATCTCTGAAATAAACTAAAAGACAAATTTTCGCCTCGTTTTTTGCTCTATCAAACTATGTGACGGAAAATAGAGGAATATGAAATTATATATTTTTGCACCCAGACCCAAACTTTGCATAATTTACTTATCATTCATTAATACATTAGTAAGTTTTGAAGAAATAAACACCGTGTTGTAATATTAAGTAATGAGAAACAGGCTAGTGCTTCTACATTAAGCCCAGTGTGTCCTAAACGTATAAGCAGCCACTGAGGCTTTGGGAGCGCCGTGATCCTGCGACAACTTCTCCATCTGAATTGTTAAGCGTGTAAACTGACTACGCAGCAGCAGGCGTTTGAATATCTGCTGTTAGAGGAGTACATGATAAATGTAGTGATCCCGCGTACTTCTATATTGCGTGTGGGGAGGGAGACAGGTGAGTTTGCTGCCCGCAGGGAAACACTAATGAATGAAGCCGGATGTAGAAATTCCCACGTAAAATATAATGACGATTAATGACTGAAAAGACGGGAGAGCGGGGGGTGTTTCAGTGGATATAGGAAAAAATGTAAAGCGAAAAGAAGACACTACTTGGCTTTATGGTTCTGGTTTAAAGTGCTGAGTCTTCTTCATTATAGAAGCTTTTTCCTCTACCGTTGATTTTATATCACGAGGCTTGGAATCTTGCTACCCTAAGTAAGGGTAAGTTTGCCCCTGCAGTATATTAACCCTTTACAGGGGAAGCGTAAACTGTTTTATTTAAAGACCTAGCTCGTACCGCACAGTAAACACTTTTCAGGTCGGTTATAAAATCCAATCAGTTTACGTTATACAGGGCACAATTTTCCCTTTGTTCTGAGATAAATAGAAAGCTCATAAATACAGTGTAGGTAGAATGTACAATTTTTCAATATTAAACTTGTTGGTGCATCAAGTAACCAGTAGGCTTTAAAAGGTTAAGGAGACCACGACACGAAATGTTTGAGGAGCGTGGAGGCAGAGTTCCACAAATTCTTAACTTCAAGAGTTTTCTGAACGGCAAGTTGTCCGAGAAGGAAAGGGCGGTGAAGGAGTTGGCTGCCACCTGGTTTAAAAAGCGAAACTTCCCACCGCAGTACTGCGGACAAAGAACATTTAATAAGCTGTGGGTGACACGTGACGTGTGCTTGTAGTCCCCGCAACATTAATGTTTATTTGAAAGACAAGCGTCACGGATAATGGATTATGTTGTTGCGGTGTATTCCTAACCAGATTACACGTTCTTATTCTTGTCTTTGTGCTTCCGCGAATGTCTCAAAAATATTGTCAATTGTCACTGTTTCATAATGGCACATAACATCCTCTTTGATTTAAATCTTGGTGTCACTTTGCTGTCTGTATCTCTGTAACAATACGTAATGTTTGAATTCGTGGAACAGTTTAGAATTAGCTTCCTAGAATTAGAATTAGTTTAGAATTAGAATTACTCCTGCTCTGGCAATCTCAGGATGTCCTTTTTGGTGTCGGATCGTACCGAATCGCTTGTGCTGTCGCCGCTATCGGGTGTAGAAGAATGCATATGTAGCACTGAAGGAATAATAGCTGGTAGGGTAAAATTGAAGTATCTGGAGTGATAAACCTGCCCCAGTGCCACTTTGTCCACCACAAATTCCGCGCATACTGCTCAGGGATTGAACCTGTGCCTATGCCGTGTTAAGCAGCCGAAGAACTGTCAGGGATTACGAAGAGTCGTGACTTCAGGATCACTGAATAAGTTTGAAGATTTTAATATCTGTACTAAGGTTCATTGACCTCGTAACGTTTCCGCGAGAAGAAAGTTCTTTTTTAAAGAATATTCTGTTCATTGGTGAACTTCTTATTTCTTTGTCTCCTTCCTGGCTACAGAAATTTCGAACTGAGGATAGTAGAGGGAACAAAAGGAAGGTACATGCGTTGGAAATGTCTTTCATGTCTTCTGTCTAAGTCTTCCAATAAAGGTAAGTTCCTGACTTCCGCTGCTTATATTTCCTGTCCATTAAGGTTTAAATCCCAGTGGTATATACACACATTCCCGTGTCCTTTATGTACGCCTACAAAATTTATGAATTCTGCACTTCGCTACGTAGTGCGTATGTGCTTTCCTTCCTACTCCTGTAAAAACATGGAGGCACAGATTCGTAATATTTATCTCTACGTTTTTACAGGAGTATATCTTCTCTTTAATGCATAAATGCTTTTAGAATATATGCAAAACTGTATTTCTGAAACTTATTCTTGCTGTTAACACTCCTTTACAATGGTTCCTGAGCGCCAGAAACAAGTGGGGGGCACATTATAGAGAGGCGATATCTCCATTATATTGTACCTGTTAGCTTAATTAGTAAGTTTTTACATAAACCACAAGGTGATATGCGGCACTATAAGCTAGCGACTTATCTTGTCTAACTCTGCACGACAGAATCTGTAGTGGTTAGCTTTCAAACGACTGATTTTTAACTGAAGGTGTTGTATATAATAGTCAATAGCTTGACAAAGCAAAAAATAGAGGGTATATGTATTCCAAATTGAACGCTCTTTTAGAGCTTTGTTACTCACCGTGCCAATTCTTTCTTTCATATGTTCTCTTTGGTATGGAAATCGCGTTGTATCACGTACTGTGCCAGTTGTTCAGCCGTTACATCAAGCAATCCTATAGCCTAGAGACACTGTGCTGAAATTTAAAATCTCGAAACTTGGTTTTAGAAAGGGATTACAAAACCTGAATAACCCTTCCTACTCCCTCAAAACTGAGGCTTGTCACAGGATTTTGAAGTGCTAATGAAATGAACGAAATTGTTTTTCTGAAATGTTACTTTCTCAGACAAAGATCTCTCATCCCCTGAAATGTTTTCTCATTTCATTTGTATCGCTAGGTATAGACAGGACTTAAGTCCGTAACAGCGTTATGGTTATTCTTCGCTCTGCCTCATGGCTTCATCACAGATTTTGAAATTGGACTTGCTCGGGGTTTACTTTACTCGTTGGTTTCCTTTTTGTCATAAGATCTTACTTCACTCGTTTATCTGTCTAGACAAAATACACTAAAAGTTTTCAACACGGCCGAAACTCACCAGCGGTAACTTAATTAGAATTCCTTGCTCATAAAATTTTCAGTAATCAACATACCATGTTACAATTACAGTAATCAGGAAAGTTTGTCTCTATATCATAAATTAATAACATCGTGTTAACTTATGTTTTTACATAGTTCGAGGTCAAAAGATGATCATAATTTGCAAGTTGATAATGACAGGCTTCCTTCGATGTAATATCTCGTTACACAGTACATTATCTTCTAAAAATAAAATACTGATTTAATTCTGCAGAAAGTGGCAACACTGGTGAGTTGGCACGTGCCTAGATCATGTAACTGCACGTCAGCAGTTTTGTGTCAAAGACCTGTTAGGGTTCTCTTTGCTTTAAGGCTCATGCTAACTGCGTTATTGGTGCAGGAATGTGAATGTGTGTGAAATGTTGAGAAATTAAAACGTCTTTTCACAATACTCAGTAAGATTCTACTGGCTGGTTGTGATACTTGATTCTTGCAGTACGACCTAAAAACAAGTATCAGAAAGTATTCAGAAAAAAGAAGCGTGAATATCAAGATGAAATGATAAAATCATAAGAATTTTTTTCAGCTGGAAAAATTATCCATTTTGTATTCCTTCATTCAAAGCAATTCGGTCTACATTTACGTAATTAACGACTAATTTCTGTTCTTAATAAATATTTTGCAGTATAAAATGTATTCCACATTCTTCAGAACACATTGATACACATATGATGATGGTGATGATGATGATGATGGTGATGATGATGATGATGATGGTGATGATGATGTTGAGGTTGATGATGATGATGATGATGATGATGAACTTTGTGTGTTATTGTAAAACTTCTGCCTTTGAAGATAGCATTCTTCTGAGATATGACACCATATTCATATATAGGTGTCAATGTTTAGGAGGAACTTCTGCTTCTATCTTCAGGGCAGTCTAAAACAAGTCAAAGAACAATCTTGTATTACCCTGCAGCAAACATTTATAGGACGTCATATCCCTGAAAAACGGAATCTTCACCAGCACCGCTGTGAGAAACGTGAATCCCACATACTAACTTCCATGTTATAAAGTTACAAACAAGTGTTTATTGACATTGCACACTACAGTTTTGTTTCTAGGTGAATGCCAAAGTAAGTGGGGAGGTTATAATACTCAGCCAAATACACTCTGGAGCCATCGTAATTTCCTGATGTTGGATGGATTTACCCACAGCGTCTTGAAGACTATTCTTTTAATTCCAATAGAATTTGCGCTTCGTAAATTGTGGCAGGATAATTATAGTTTTACATACTTTATACCATTCATCTAAGGATTAGTAGTAGTAGTAGTAGTAGTAGTAGTAGTAGTAGTAGTAGTAGTAGTAGTAGTAGTAGTAGTAGTAGTAGTGGTGGTAGTAGTAGTAGTAGTAGTAGTACATAGTGTAATCCTTCTTAAAAGTGTAACACATGATTAGCTACTTATAAAATTCCCTGCCTTTTTAGAGCCCGAAATTCCATTACAGTTTTAACCAAAATCTATTTGTGGACACAATACTAAGTTAGTTCAGTGTCCAATTTCCCACAACATTCCTTTCGTATCTCCTTTAATATTGTTGTTCCACGGACGCCTAGGTTTCTCAAGTCGTCTCTCCACCTCAGGTGTTGAGACCAGAGTTTTTCTACACATTTCGCATCCCGAATATATGGTCCATATCTCACTCATCTCACTCTCCTCCAGTTCATTACACAAATAATGTTTTATGGGAAGTAAAATTGTGAAGCCTCTTGTCCAGGTTTGTGTTGTAACGGGCGGGCTAACCTGCAGTTAGTCTGGGGGTTATTTTCCATAAACTTAGGTTGAGGAAATATGCCTCGTTATGGTAGCGTAATTTGCGAAGCTGTCTGGTTTGCTGCCACCAGCGGACTAGTATTTGCCGACGTTGAAATTCCCAGGACTGGACGATATACGTAGGAATGCAGGGCCTGACTAACTGCTCACTGGTTGCTCTGTTACTAGCTCTGTACTAACATCTAACACAAGTTTCAACAAAGTAATATTTACACAGTGAACAACAATATTGAGACTACGCCGGTACTGCGCAATATGACTCAGAGAATGCCACTCTCTGATATTTAACTTAAATTGGTTGTTATCTGTATGAATTCAATTAATTTCGGAATTTCACTTGGTCACACACAAATTTCACAAGTAATTTTCAACAATTTCACTTTACCACCTACCTCGAGTGATGATAATAATCACATACATAATGCAGCACCAAAAAATAAAACTTTGCACTTTGTTGAGGTGATGGTACTCCAGCAAATCACTGTAATCCAATGTAATAAACGTAATCCAACAAAAAAAATTGTATACCAAAGACTCCAAAAGTATTCCAACAAAAGTCAATACGTTCCAACGGTAATCCAGCAAAAGACGCCGTGGCATACTCTGCGCCCCTATTTATAGACTTCGAATAGCATCAGTTCTTACCGGCTTCCACATTTCTTAATTGCTGATTAAGAATTATGTTAGCCAATGAAAAACCGAACCGCTACTAATTCCCATATATGGGCATTGTCGCGGACAACCAATCACGCCAGCGGATGAAGTACATCACCTGATGTTGTTCATGCTAGCCGACCGGAAATCATCGACACGTCCAGTCGAGCGGGTTGCATACTGCTCAGTACCGTTCACTACATGTCTGGACATTGGAAAATTCCAGACTAAGTTCTACTGCTACAATACGTGTGAATAAAATATACAAAATAACACAACTCCATGAACTGAAGTACGGTCAGCCATTCGTTACAGTGTCATTATTTGCTGAGCACTCTGATTGAAACATACCAACTTTCAGTGGAACCTGTTAACTTCTACTTCAGGGTAGACGGAGCCCTAAAATGGACGGATGCTTTTTTAGTTACTAAATTTATGCCAGAACCCATACAGTTCCATATCAGAAAAAGGTGTTCTTCATAATTTTGAATTCAAGAAAAACAAAGGCAGAAAGGAGACCATTCATAAGAACAGACCTGGACTAAGTTAAGCTAACGGCAAGTGCAGGTAGAAGAAGTTAATTCATTGTAGGTTGTCTGATGGCCTACAATACCTCAAAACATAGTCAAAACAGCTAATTTTCGAAATTGAAGAAGAATTCTTTCTAGAAAAATAAATAGTTTTTTGGTTTTATTACAATAGCGTTACGGATGTAGCTAGACAGACAAAAGTCTTTCAAACCCTGGGTACAACTTAAAACCTTAACAGACTGTTTCATACACATTACAACGTGCAGTCTAGCAGTAACCCTCACTGACATGTTCTGGTCTCCTGTTTTGCAAAGGTTTCTCCTCCCTCGCCTCTGTCCCTAGATTCTGCCTAGACAAAACTGCATATCCTTTATTCTGTTCCATCTTCGATAGACTTCTGTGTGTTAGGTTAAACCCATTTAGCATCATCATTAGGTCGCGTTCCCGTAATTACTCAGTTACACTTTTGTGTTCGACAACGCTTTATTAATCGCATGGTCTAGGTAGGGACCGTCGAAAAAGAGGGTTACATGGAATGAAAGCCTATTCTAAACTAGGATTTCTGCATTATCCTAGGAAAAACTAGAATATTTAATTCTCTGAGGATAGTCACATCGTCGTATCGAGTTTCAGACAGGTCCGGCTGTGCTACTATGTACATGCCAAGAGTATGCATGCAGTTTATGCAGGCAAGACGCGAAGATAAAGATGCGCATGCGCATTACCTTTTTAACAAAATAATTTGTGTCGCAGGCGTATTTGTCTGATTTCTTTCCCCTAAAGTGCAGGCAAGTGAACTGATGTTTTCGAGATACGGTCTGGAGTGAATTGCTCTCTCCCATACTATCTAAATTCGACAACTTCTCCTGGAGTGTCTGTAATCAAAATTCGAAATCAACCATATGGTGATGTGTCTTTGTATCAAAGTGAAATTACTGTATGTTTGTAAGTATTAAGTGTTTATCACCTTCTTTAAATTTGTTTTTGATAACTGTGATATAGCACGCACTGTGACAGAAAATGCGTCTGAATGTAATCTTTCTTATTAATATAAAGCTGATGTTTTAACCGCCTTTTATTTTCAGGGCAATGTATATAAAAATCTCGCTAAATCGGCATTCACATGATAGCATAATCAGGGCCGAGGACTGCCTTTACTTAACATGCGTTTTGTAAGGCGGATACTACTTTGCAATATCTCCTAAGCTTCAGAAAATGAAAACAACAACATAATTTTATATTTAAAAATTTTCATAAAACCCAAGACGTCATTTCGGAGACACGGGTGGGTGGATAATCCTAAAAACTATCTTAGAGAAATGTAGTGTGAAGAACTGCACTGGAATCAGCTGGCTCAGGGTATGTTTCAGGGATGGAGTCTTATAAATAAGAGAGAAGAAATTCGGGGTTAATGTAAGAATTAGTACCTGGGTTCAAATTTAGAATAGTTATTAGTAATTTATTTAGCCTGACGCCACCTTTACGTTGTGTTTTGATTGTTAATAAGCATGACGATACCGTAAATTAAAAGTAAGTTTGACTCCAGTAAGGTGAGAAACGTGTCATTAATGCAGAATCGGAAATTTATTGACCACCTTAAACTATAGACTTCTCCAAATGAAGCTGTAAGAACAATATCTGATAGACTTTGACCATGAAGAATAAAGTTTAAACCCCCAAAGATGAACAAATTTCGCCAAAAGATTTCTGAAAGATTGAATGATAACGAGCAATAACTGCCGTAGCCGGCTAGACAAGACCAGCGCTGAGATAAGGTGGAATAAAAATATGCCGTTGTATTGACATTTGTACTTATAAATATTCTGCCTCAAATGGCGCTATAAAATATTCCCCAACCCTCATTTTTTTCATAAAATAAAATTAAGATAAATATTTTCCCTGTAAGAAATCAAGTATCTTGACAAACCGAGTAACATCCCCTGATAATTTCGCTTCACTTCCCTTGTCACAATCAACAGGTACTGTATCTGCTGCAGTTTGCTCCCGCACTTCTCTTTCGCACATCACCACTAGAGAATACCCTCATTCAGAACTAGGGTTGGTCCCCTATGCTCATCATCAACAGTTCATCTGTAAATAACCCTCCAAGGCTTACTCTTTGTATAGCGTAAACATGGTATGAAATGTATATGAACGCAAACTTAACCCATCTCCAGCACTCCTCTCTGTTCTGCTTTCCTCTCGCTGTTTATTGGTCCACACGAGAGAATTTCAACAGCTTCGCGTGGCGTCTAATATCGACATTGAATGTAACCCAACTTGTGTTGATAATTTTCAACAGATAATTTCCATCTTAAGGGATTTTAACTGAATGACGATCGCTCTAATCCAAGTTTAAACGAATTCCTTTCTCTGGCTGCTGATGGAAGCTGTAGTGAAGGTATATTAAGTCGTGCCGACTGTTAGTTGAATATAATGATAAAAAGCGTATTTTTTAGATGACTGGCAAGTGTGTCGCACGACTGAATTAAAGTGCTACCCTCTACTAAGTTTTAATCAAAACTGTAATCTTGCTCTTCTTTTAAGCGGTGGAAAATTTGGTCTTTAAACCTAAGGGAAGAGCTTACATACTGAATGTGTCTAAGAAGGCAGTGCTTGGAGAGGATTTGTACGTAGCTAAGAGAGTAAGAATAGGAAGCACGAAAAAAGGAGAATTGATTGTTTTATTAATAGACATTTTTGCAATCATCAGATAATTCGGGGCATGTATCATGCATGTGGGACGTAAGGAATGCAAACAAAATTCCAGTCGGAAGGCCTTAAGAACACAGACTGCTAGTGTGAAGGGGACATAATACTGAAATTTTTTAAAAGAAATTAGATGTTTATTTGTAGGCTGAATAGACGTACCTCAAAACAATTCCCTGTGGCAGACCCTTAGGAAAGTGGTAGTGAACTGAACCTTTGAGATCTAAAAGTAATGCCTTGAATACAGGAGACTGTGTCAGCTTCTGATTAACGTAACTGCTCCGTGGAATGTTCAGTGCTGTCACTTGACTGTCCACAAATCCGTCATCTATACGATATATTATAAGTGTAATTTAAGAATTAAATGATGTCAACTCGTATTTACAGTACTTAGTGCCTACGGTATTTTGTATAGGGGAGACCGGGTTTAGTTGGCTACACGGGTAAGTTGGCACAACGTTAATATCTCGCCTCTCCTTTGTAAGAGCGCAGCACCTGTGGGGCAGTATGAAGAGCTACATCTTTCATTGGAGGGAAGTTAGTTGGCAATCTGCTGACAGCTGTATCGGAAGCAAAATTTCATTGTATGTGTTCTGCACAACGCCGAGTAATTTTACAACAGTTTGGTAAATCCGTATTATTGAGAAGGCTGCTAGGGATTTATCTGAACTAAAAGCGTGTAGTTACGTAGTATATATGTGGCAATATGACTTAGAAATAACAACGTTCCTTGTGCATTTAATCTCAGAGGAAACTAACCTCAAAACTGAAAGTTCGTGTTGGGTCTAGTTGGCACACTTGCTATGGGGCAAGTTGGCTCACCCTGCCACCTTACTCCGCAGTTAACAGTGCAGTATTCTGTGCGCTTCTTATTACTTTCATCATTTCAATGTTGTTTAAGGAAATATAATTATGCCAAGATTGTGCAAAAGGAAATCTGAAATGGCAAACATTGCCCCAGATACAGTTCTTCGAGCCGTTAGGGCAGCCAGAATAGAAAATAGGTCGATTAGAAGTTAGCAAGAGATTTTGGAATCCCATTTTTCTCTCCAACGACATATTGCAGCAGAGCTTTTGAAGATATACGGAATTTCACAAAATCCGACCTTCAGTACTGAGTACACGAAAACTCGCCAGTTGAGTTCACGTGTGTTTCTGTTGTATGGTATAAATGAACAGGGAAATAAATCAAAAGTGCTCCGTAGTTTTATTTTTGATAAATGGGTGGCTACATAAAGTAAAATGTTCTTATATCTTTCACCATATTTCTCATTAACCCTTTAAAGAAGAAGCGTATCTGTTTTATATAAGGACTCTGTGCGTACCGCGCTGTAAACTCTCCACTTCGGTTATAAAAACCACTCTCTTAATGTTTTATAAGGCAAAAGTTGCTGCTTGTTCTGAGATCCGTACAAAACACATAAACGCAATGTGGGCACCACGTAGAATTTTTTAATGTTAAAACTGGTGGTACGTAAAGTTACCGCTAGGCTTTAAAAGGTTAATTTTTAAAAATAGCATAAGTTTAATTTCTGCGCGTTTGTTCACTGATGGTGATTAAGAAAACTCAGAGAAATCATTGTAAATGGCATCAGACATCTACCATGGCTTGTCTGCAAGGGAGGTGAGAAAGTTTTCTTTTGAGTACGCAATGGCGTTAAATATAAATATCCTCGAAGGTTGGAGGGATACAAAAATGGCAGGCACAGAATGGTTTGCGAAGTTCTTGAAAAGGCGTAAGACTGATCCACTGCACAAACCTGAGGCAACAAGCATCAGTAGAACTTAACAAGACTGACGTTAATACTTTTCTTTTATAAATCTGAAAGAAGTGTTTGGTCTTCTGCGGCTTGGTTCGAGCGAAATATGGAACATGGACGAAACGGGTATAAAAACGGTGCAGATATATGACAGAGTTATTGCGCGCCGTGCTTGCAGATACATAGGGACACTGATGTCCGATGAACCTGGAAAATTAGCAAATTCAGCCCTGGACGTTTCAGCGGCAGGAAACACAGTGCCGCCATGTTCTATTTCCCCTAGGGTGAAATTTCGTTCCCATTTCTTGAATGGTGTTCCTGCAGAGATTCAAGGTGATAGTAGTCGTCCTGGATGGATGCAGGCGGAATTGTTTGTGAAGTCTGTGGAACATTTTTTTTTTTTTCCATGTGAAAACTTAAAGAGAACGACCAGTAGTTCTCCTTTGGAGAGTCATGATTCGCATTTGTCAGTTGTTGCACTCTATTGCTGTAAGGAAGACGGCGTGACAGTTCTCTCCTTCCCACCTCATTTTAGTCACAAGCTGCAGCCCCTTGATAGGAGTGTCTGTGGGCCACTAAACCTATGTCAGTCGTGCATGCGAAGCATGGATCAAAAGCCATGCAGGAAAAACGATGACGATTTACGATTGACCTGGAATTATCAACATGTCTCTCAACTTTACAGCTACCCCTGCAAATATCGAGGCTGGATACCTGGCCACTGGAATTTTTCCCTACAACAGAGATATCTTTGTTGATGAGGAGTTTCTGTTCTCCTATATAAGACAGACCAGCTCCAGCCACAGACACTGCAGCATCGAGCTGCAGCAACGGAAACATTAAACATGATGGGTCTGCACGACCAGACCTTCAAGAATTCATTCTCCCGAAGCAGGTCCTTCAAAAAGAACACATTCCAAAACAAATCCTTCCTCAAGCACGTCCTTGACTCCTGAAATTTTTCGTACTTTTCCTAAAAGCAAACGCTACTAGAAACAAAAGATGTATAGCAATCCTGACTGATACGCCGGTGAAAGCAACCTTCTTAGATGCGCAGAAATTGAGACAAGTAACAAAAGGAAAAAGAACATCAGAAGCGAAGCAAGATGCGCCTTTTGATAACCCTGAAAGAGATTCTAAGAAGAAGAGGAAAATAGTGAGGAAAATTCAGACTGTTCAGACGAAAATGGTGGGGAAACATTTTGTTTGGTTTCCATGGACACATACTGCAATAGTGTAGCGGGAGAAATATGGGTTCAATGCACCCAGTGCCAAATGTGGGCCCATGAAAAATGAACTTCTGGCGTTTCCTGGGGATATATTTGTCCCAAGTGCAAGTCGGATGTATCAGATGAAAATTTCTGCGGTTTTGTGGACATATATATCTGTACCGCTTTTCATTTTCCAATGTAATCTGTAATGTTTGTCCTTAGTTTTGTACGGACTGTAAATCAGTTTATGTTGTTAACAGTTACATATTTTAGCGTCATTCACGCTGCCCTGGAATATTTTTGACAATAATAATAAATCAGGCTCTACTATGTGCCTACCTACCCCATCATATGTGCCAACCTACCCCATATATGGG
The DNA here is from genome assembly GCA_013340265.1 of Coptotermes formosanus. Lineage (NCBI taxonomy): Eukaryota > Metazoa > Arthropoda > Insecta > Blattodea > Rhinotermitidae > Coptotermes > Coptotermes formosanus. The sequence continues at coordinate 1,484,750 of BLKM01008175.1, forward strand.
GCAAGTTGGCACACGTGCAGAGGTTAGAAGAAGTTCATTTTTCTTGAATTAGTTGTTGATATAACTTCATTATATTTTCTTGCATAGTCTAAGAATGACATGTGCCACCAGTACCATTTTCTTTTTTGTATAATTTGTATGAAAATTCTAAAAAATTAAGAAGTGAAAAGTGTGCCAACTAAACCCTGTCTCCCCTACCATATCGTAACATAGCTTAATCAGGAATGGTATTAATAAAATTAAGATGTATGGGGAATTGTAAAATGTGGTTTTGCTCTTCGTATCTACGAAACTGTATAGTGCACTGTGTGCAGTCTCTCTTAAACGATGAGACAGAAACATGAAGTGAGTAACGTGTCTAGGTTATGGGCTGGAAGTCCAGATTCCCTTTCCCCTTTTCCATGCAGGGCGAAGAACTCTTTTTCACAGAAGATTTTTAACATTTTTAAGAGTTATAACATTTTGTAATTCATATTTTAGTGCACGTCTTACGTAATCTGAAGTAGCCCCTTTGAGAATGGCATAGTTATTGCCGAAACATATCGGGGGAAGGTGAACAAAAGACAAAGGTTAAATAAATAAACAATAATATTGTGCTTAAGTTTGGCTTTGTTTTGCTATATTGATCATATGCACGAAAATGAATAAAAAAAAACTCTTTTTCTATTATCCACCGCTTCTCTACTGACAAAGGAGTACCAGCTAGGTACATAACCAAAGGGTACCAGTGTTTTTTCTCGGTAAGTAAGCGGCCGGAACGCGAAGCTAATCATTTACCGTCATTTGCAGCCGAGGTTAAGAGTGTGTGGAGCTTTATATCTATTACTTTCTGCGTCCTCATGGCGCGCTACTTAATTACTCATACTGAGAGTTTTATATGTACATATCGGTAGCTAACAAGATGAACAGTACACAAGTAGATTCATAAAGGTACCAGAAAATGGGACGAGGTATTTTTTCAGTTTTATGAAACATCTCTGCTTACTCTCGTCCCGTGATAAAACTCGTTTTCACAAGAGAGACTAGCGACTCTGTCACGTGTAACAAATACATCTGGCATGAAGACAAATATCACTGCCGAAATTAGGTACAGGTAATGTTCAGTATTTTGTTAGATTCCATGTCTAGTGGTTTATAATCCTATTAACCTTATCAACACACCAACATCTTTTACAAAAGTTTCAGCTGACGTGCGCTTCCAGTGTATTTATTTTTAGGATCTTATTTTGAGACAGTCTCCTAAATCAGCTTTTACATCATGTGTATTTATGTAATTGAAAGTATGCAGTAAACTGCTATTAAATAAAGCTTAGGGTCTTGAGTTGTCTTTTGTTTTTACATTTATCACATAAAAGAGAATTTCCTGAAACAGTTACTAACTGCAAATTTTAAAAGGTAGAAATCTTCATGGCTCAGAATTAACGAAAAGATACAGAGCGTTACTTTGACTATAAAGTTTCCACTTTATTCTTGTAATTTTTCTGATATTAAATTATTTCGTAATATCATTTTTATCAATAAGGTTATTTATATTTATGAAATTGACGCTAATATTCCTTACGCGTTTCAGGAACAACAAATATTTTCTATTAGCTGAAGATCTTGTTCTGCATATCCAAGTTCAAGCGTTCTCCACGACAATTCACGTTACAGAACTATCAGGCTGCTTCATGTTTCTCTATATTTTCTGGAACTATTGTAGCATGTCTTTCATAAACCGTCACTTTCAATATTTTAACATGCCTCACTGCCTGTGAATTGCTTCTGCTGAATAATAATGCTGTCATAATGACTAGTGGGCAGGTTGACGAAGTCTAATGAATTGTTCCCGCTTTGATAAAGTTTTCCCAGAATATGCCTGTGAAGTTCTTATTACGCTGTGTTATTAGGACGCATATGTTTCATGGGTCGTGATAAAAGGTGGCTCCTGCTGTCATTGTTAGAAACACAACACTGGCCCGTGTTCAGTCAGGTGAGACTTCTGTAATGCCAAAACTCCCCAACCTCAGCATTTTGAGGGTACACAATCTCAGACTTACGCAGTTTAAAGAAAAGTAAAATAAGAATTATATAATAATAACCTTTTTTAAAAGGGCACCGAATTTTTTCTTTGTCGAAGTGAAAGCGCAATGAGACGAATATAGCGGAAGAATATTGCTGGTCGACAACACAGGCGGCGCAGCTGTCTGCTGCTGCCAATCCTTTTCCAGTGCGCTGGAGTTTCGATTTCAACTGGACTCCTTCGTGTAAAAATACTTTTCACGATATGCGTAGGCCTACTCAAATATGACGTGTGAAAAGTTTGACTTAGATCCACCTTCCGGAACCTAAATACTGCGTAATTTGAGAAGTGTCTGTACACTTTTCTAGCTGTTATATAATTTTCCTTCTATTAACTTACTCCTACGTATTTTTCGCACAACTGTGAATCACAATCAACAGGAAGGTTAGAAATTTCTGTGAGAGGGTTGCCAAACTTTCAGACATTTTACAACATAAGCATAATTTGGCTAATAACACTGGGAGGGGGGGGGGGGGACAAAACTGACCATGGGTATTTCGAACTTTATTTTACAAAGGAGTCAAATTTGAAAGAGGGAAAAATTGGTCCCATAAAAGGCAAGTTTTTCATTTTGTTTTTACTGTCTATTTTTTATTTGCCATTGCTCAATCCAGTAACAAAAAACTGATCCTAAGTTGAAAAAATATTGGGGGGACATTTGCGTCCCCCTTCCCTCCCCCAAGTTACGCCTGTGTTTTATAATATATGTTACCTACACATATTTCCGGGAATTCATTATGTCAAAAGATATAACGCTAGTGCACTATAAAAATTCAGCTGCAGCCGGCGAAAAATTTTGCAATTTCTTTGGTTAGTGTACAGTTATATTTTGTGACTTACTTTAGGTTAAAGGAAGTTGGCAAAGCCATTTAGGTTTTACTACTTATTGCGAAAATTCATCTCGCCGAATCTAAGGTGTAGTACGTGTAGACGACCTAAAATAACAGCTTTTTGGAAAGGTAAGGCACGGAGTGTATGCTATTCAGGCAGACGATGCAAAATGTAGCACCAAAGCTAGGCATTTAGTAACGTGGGTAAGTTGTGTTGCTTAGAATTGAGCGAATTGTAATCAGTGTACTCCTCTGCATATTAATTAAAAGGAGAAGGGACGCTGAAGACCTCGATATTTTGGATAGCTATGTGGCTGCAAATTTCCTGGAAAGGTCAGCCTGTGTGGGAGGTTTTAGAGCTGAAGCATGCTATATATACAAGTACATGTATCGATATCCGATTCTGGGGAAGTCTCCTTTTAGTATGTGCACACATTGCGTGATGCGCAAACACTTCCGTCCAAATACTGGAACACGTTGATATTTGCTAGGTTGTGTGAAGAGACGAGTGCAAAAGTAATTCCTTAATATTTTACTCGAATTTAGATTGCTGTGTCGGATGAGTGTTTTAATAGAAATGTTCGAAACTGTAGATAAAACTTACATACTTAAGTCTAATTTTGCTCAAGTCAGAATTGAGTATAGATACGGTCAAATATGTATGTGTAAACAAAAACTTGGGCGATATTTGAGGTTCTCACAGCGGCGCTAAGATGATTTATTTTTCCTTGGGTGTTACGAGGTGACTGGTAAATATACACTGAGGATTCGGAGGATGGCATTGCCTCAGTTTTCAGGGTAAAAATGGAATTACTACACTTCCCCGTATCGTCTGTGGAAATTTCTCATTCTACACGACCTAAAATTCGAGAATATTTTAATATTGTTCAAAGAGTACCGTAAAACTGCCACGTTATTTGTTAAGCGTGCAAAAATCATAAAAAATAACTGATACGTGTATTCCGCTCACCGGAATTATTTGTTATTGACCAGGTACCTTATTTGTTATTGACCAGGTACCTCATTTGTTATTGACCAGGTACCTTATTTGAACTCGAATGTTACCTGGAGTACGGAACTTGTTATATAGACTGCTGTTATGTTGTACTGTGAGGTAAATTACAAGTCGTCTGTGTGAAAGATGGTGGAAATGTAGTTGTTTGCATTACACATCTGTCAATAAGTTGGCGTAACTCAGAGTTAAAAGAGGTAAATTGTAGCAATGCTGCCATGTCAGTAGCAACCATTCTTTCATGGAGCTGGCTGGCATTTTAATTGATACATTTAAAAAGCTGAACGCCCTTTAATACAGCTCTGCCAAGCGGTGACCCTAATGTTCTTCAGCAGGATGAATAAATGAAATCCTTTGTTGAAAGCTTAACTATAGCAGAGGAGCCTATTCAATGGGTAGCAGGATAATTTCCCCGAGAAAAAGCCAGCCGAGTCATGGAGCTAACAACTCACCATAAATTAATACCAAGGTTGAAAAAGACTGGATTTCTGCCTACTATTCCCCATGTGCGATCATGGTCGGCGGAGGGATAAGTTTACCTCTAGCGTTGTGAAATTGAAACTGAACAAGTTTTTGGACGTTAAAGTAATTTCTCGATAATAGTGACGCACAAATTAGAAATGAGTGTGAAAACTTGTGTTCTGGTATGTTTCTTCCCTAAATTTTCAGTCTGATAAATATTATCTTTTTCTAGATCAAGTAAATGGTAACTAGCTTAGGTCCTTTTCATTTCTGAACGTAACTTTCTTCTGACGCTGCTACAATGTCTGACAACCTCTTCCTTCCTGCATTTCGGATAAGTTTACAATACCAGTCGTGAAAATACTGATTGGTTTGGCGGTGTCACGTTTGCCTAAAACAGAATTTTCAACAGCTGTTAATGCAAAGAACAAACACCAGTTACGAAACCAGGGAACGACAAATCAGAGTGGCTAACTCACGGACAAGCCAAGATCTATGAAGCTGTGCAGTGTCTAACAAAATCTTCCGTCTGATTATAACTCAGCTTCAAATATGTGTCACTTGTCCCTTACATAAGCATCAAAAACAGCAAGATTTTGACACTGACAAAGGTAAATAAGCAGGATTTCTGCCCCACTAGTTAGGCCTAATAAATTTAATAACTTTAATCTCGCGGGTTGCTTAAATGTTTGTGTTCTTATGGTTGGATTTGTATGACAAGGAGTTTGAGAAACCTTGCAAAAAAAAGTAGCAATGCAGAATCGCCATGTATGGTTTTCGGATATTAACTTCTCTTGTTTTACACGTGGTTTCACGTATATGTGCAAAAATAGAAGCATGTTCTCTCCATTCAAAGCCAACCGTTGTTCTTCCCTTTCCCTCCTAAAAAATTTAGGATCAGTACTGCAGAGTCATCGTCATCTATGCTACCTTGCCCTTAATTTGCTCCTCCTTCAATATCTAGCCTGTCATATTCTTGCGAACTTTCTTCCAACTTCCATAATTTCTTCGTCGTAATTAGTCACACTTGATATTACTTTTGTCTTCATTTCACATATGTGTAGACATATATTTTGGTAATTTTTGCTGTGTCTTGTTCGAGGTAAGGTTCGGGTATCAACCCATTGCCATCCTAAAACAAGAGCAGCATAACTTTACCTGCCGAGATTTGGGATTTGAATTTCTTTTTGTTTTTGGAGATGTGGGGTTTTCCACTCCATACTGTGTCTTTCAGAGCATGGATCGTAAAGATGGGCCCATGTTTGGTCACCGGGACAGTTCGTTCCGCAGGTCCTCTACTTCTGGGTTGTGTCTGTGTAAGATTTCCTCCGCTGTCCGTAAACGGTTCTGCTTGTGTTCTTCCGTCACCTGACTTACTACCCATCTTACACAGACTTCGTGGTTGCCGAAGTCATCTTGAATGATGGAAAATGCTTATCCACAACTAAAACCAACATTTAATGCGACTCCATTTACAGTAATCCCCTTTTCTTTAAACAGTGCATTCGTTTCTGCAGGCTGGTCATGTGTTCGTGAAGTCTTGGAACGGCCTGATCCCTCTTCAAGAGTTGTCTTCCCACATTCAAATCTGTGCACAAATTCATATACTTTTTGTGTCATGCAGTCTTTACCTTATTGCCGTCTCACCACAAAGAAAAAAGGATTCATATCGCCCTGTTCTACAACGGTGCAATTCGAAAGCGGTGCAGCCATTCTTAAAGAAGATTTGTAAACAAACACAACACTAAAACCAACACTGACTTGTCACCAAAATTCCCAGGATGTAGTAATGGCGAAAACCACTAAGTTTCGCAGGGCGTCTATTGCAGTTCCTCTACAGACAATTTAATTTCTCTTTTTGATTTGCCTTTGTAATATTCGGAGTGCTCAGTGTTTGTGTGATGCCTATACACTGTTTATAAATGAGCTTTGAAAGAACTGGTCGAGATTATTGGGAAAACACAAATTTAAATGCTTATAATTTGGCACAATAGAGCAGTCCTGTCCTTGTACAAGATAGTTCTTGAATAACAGTATTATTTTTTAAATAACGCATTTCAAATCTTCGTGCGGAATTTGTTTTTCGCAGCACCAAAATTTCAAAAAACGTCAATATTGGTCTATATTGTAGGATACTAGTAACACTGCGTGAAGTTAGACACTGAAATGATGGGGATTTTTTCCGTTCCGGGCTAAAAATCGTTTCTGCAAGAACGTTGTGTAGGGGTGAGTTTTTTCACGTTGAAAACCCTCGTATCCAGCCAAACATTTGTTATTTTCGGCAAATGTGTCGATAGAACAGGTCACGTAGTTTGAAGGTAGGCTGCATATTTTACCTCCGTAGGAAAAAAATATATTAGACTCTTACTTCCATATCAGTCTCACAATCAGTGTGTCTTTAACTTTTGAGTTTTACAGACGTCAAAACTTTCGCCATCTTAAAGGCTTTGCGCTTTTCCATTGTAGACTGGCTTGTGCTTCTTTTTCCTACTGGGCCATCCATAATTCTTCTTTAAACACCGTGTTTCTGAAAGTCAGATCTTTCAAACACTTTTGCTAAATTATCCTACAGATTTCTCGTAATGGTTTGCAGATAAAAAGATGTGTCAGTAAGAAATTAAACTGCAACCACGAATAACTATAAGTCCAGCGTATAACTGATTAATCGTGTAGTCACATGGATACACACGTACTAAGTCAACAGTGTTGACATTTGTTTCTTGAAGCTGTTCCGGTCAAGCTCTGAAGGATGAGCATTTATATTAGAGTTAAGAAACTCTCCATTTGCCGTTAAGGGATTGAGGAAAATTACTAAAAAGTTGTCAGTGTTGCTGGACTGTAGGCTGGTATCTATTGAATGCAAGGTAGGAAGGATTACACTCTATCTGCTAGGACTACATCCAAGCACAACGTTGAAGAAGCGGAGGAAAACGATAAACATTTTGGCCGACAAACGGATTCAAGGCCGAAGTTAAAAATGAGTATATCAATAAGAAAAGGAAATTCTTAATGTTACTTAAATTTATCATGTCTCTTTAAATATCTGTAAAACAAAATCACAGATATATGAATCGCCTTGTTCAGGGTAATTTTCAAGCGCTTTTCAGCCCTCAGAAATATATTATTTGAGACAACTTTTCATGGCTAAATTAATGTTCCTGAATTCCTAAGTATTATAGTATTTACATAAAGGAAACTCTTCCCTTATCCACTGGGGGAAAAAGTAATATTTTAAAAAGGATTCGCCAGTTGCCTTAAGAGAAAAGGAATGTCTTTCATTGTTTTAATTGAAGCCTTAAAACGAAATTAGGGGCCGCACCTAAAAGAACTGTTCTTGCAGCTTGGTTGCACTCTGCCCTCCCTTGAACATGACGCAGTGCACGGAGGAGTGACAGCGTGAGTTATTTATATTAGAAATTATCACAATCCTCTTACCATGACTAAGCCTTTGTACGCCATGGGGCTTTAGACATATTAAATATCAAGTAAGAATATATGTCCCTTCCCTCCCCTGGGTATTGAATTCACGTAGTGAGCAACAATGGCCGAATGACACTGTAGCTGCGCCAGATTAATTCCGGTTGTAATCTATTGACGAGTGTCTTATAAACCAATAGCAGACAAAAACATATACCACTGGTTTACGAAATGCAGAATGATACTCCTTCTTACCGTAGAGATATATTAGACAGCGCAGAATTTTTACTTTTATAAAATCCGTTGGAAGCGGCAAAAGCGTATTCTGTATCGGTGACTAGGCTACAGGCTGGAAATCCGAGATCCCGTGGTTTGATTCCTTACAACGAAAATTTAAGTTCTGTTCTCGAAAGCGTCCAGACAAATTCTGGGACCCAGCAAACCTCCTGGTCAGAACACAAGGGGCGCTTTATCCCAGAGTTAGAAAGGCCGGGACGTGAAGCTGATTATTCGCCTTCCTCTATTGCTGAGATTAAGCTTCAGTGAATGCTCTATTTTCACGCCTCCAAATATTTTTATGACGTGTAAAGGAAACATTTTTCCTTTACATTATTAAATCCTGTAACACATTGATAGGCGGGGAGGTTTTATAAACAGGCAGAGAAACTTAATCGGTTTGAATAGGATACGATTAGGCATTAACCTTTTAAAGCCTAGCAGTAACTTTACATGCGACCAGGTTTAAAAATAACAATTCTAGGTGGTGCCCACATTGCGTTTAGTTGTTTTGTACTGATCTCACAACAAACAGCGACTCTTGCCTTATACAGCATTAACTGACTGGTTTTTATAACCGAAGAGGAGAGTGTTTACCGCGCGGTACGCACTGAGTCCTTATATAAAACAGATACGCTTCGTCTTTAAAGGGTTAATTACTTCGCCAACATTGAACTGCATAAAAATACTGTACTTTCTTGTGAGGGAAAAACGCTGCTTGCAAAGAGTCTTATGCAATTTCTCCTACAGGAAGTGTGTACAGTACATGGATGCCAATAACGAAGAATATCTCGCCAGTGAAAGACTGTCTGTTCGAATTAGATTAGGGTTACCACACATTCTTCAAAATAAAAGAGGACATTACCCAGTTACTTGATCATAAAGACAGAACACATCAAGAGAAGAAAAGAGATTAATAAGATGGCATATAAGTAGTCACAGTTTTATTAAATAAAGGTCCCTCTCATCTTTTCCCCCCTAGTAATTCTTTAAATTTCATGAGTATGATATTCAGAAGGTGACGCTTTTAAGCATGTTTTTCACTCAGTTTCATTGTTCAGAATTTCCGATTTGAAGTTTTCTCATACATTCCGAAGGTCAGTGGCTGAAATCACGCGTTCTTTTGACTCTTACGAAGCAAATATAATAACATAACTAAGGGGTTCTTACAGAAGGTGTTAAAGTTTGGTTTCTGCCTTTTAAATGCCACTTAATTATTCAAAGGCTTTAAGTAATAACAGGTAGAAACACGAAAATCTCTACAAATTTAAATATGCCTGCCGAGATGAAAATTTTTGGGTCACGAAAGGATATATTAGGGGAGAACAGGACCTGTAGCAGCGCAAATTTAGCTAGATTACAGTCATGTATATTGCCGATACGGACGCCGTTCTGTGTCCGCGGTGCAGAGAGCAATTCCATCCTCGGAGCAGGTCTGGCATAAATGTTTCGCGGCTCTTGGTTGTGTCTGTCCTGTAGATCCTTAATTTCGATGACGTTACGCTGTGACTGGCTTTCATTTTATATATACTTTCGTCTTTCCCTTGCACTGCATATAACATTTTAATGGGACAATGCGTGATGATAATGGACAGAAAGACACACGTTGGCATGAAAAAGTATTTTACAATAACGCATTTTAATCCCTTGTTATAATAAAATTTACTTAAGGCACACCCTAAAGAATACAGTCTGAGGTTACGAGGCATGCTTACAGACGTCGATGTTTCTCTAAATTCTTAAAGAAATTTATTTATGGATAACGACTCTGGTAAACAGAAGACACATAGTTTGAATTACATTCCTTCTATTTCCTTTATTTTCTCCTCTTCTTTGTTCATGTATTATGCTTAATCACTTCAAAAGTATACAAGTCTTTGCAATAAGTGTTTTATTTTATCACTAATTTAAAATAAAATCATTCCTCTTATAGTTAAATTACTCTTTACAGCTCTGTAGATGTTAAATTCTGTTTTTGTTATCTTATTTGTCTAACATATTCAGGAAACGTAACGTGCTTTGAAGCATACCTGATTGCGTCTTCAAGAACGTTTCAAAAAAAGTCACGGGAATTAAGCCCAGTTGATATTCTGAGTGACTCAATCACAGAAGTTCCAGTAGTTCGTTCAATAAGAAAAAACAAACCTGCTTAATACGGACACAAAAGGAAGGGCCAACAAGACATCTACATTTAATTGATACCGCCGTTCCAAAATCTCTGTATGTAAGACGATTGACACAAAAATGTATGTTAGAAGGCCTTATTGTGGATAGTTTGTTATCGTACTTATGAAACCGAGAATATTCTGTCAATTAAGTTCGAATATAATATTGTATTGGAATGCAATTTGTTGGCAGCCTTGCGTGTCTGAAGCGGGGGCTGCTGTGGTGGGGTGCGGAACCCCGGTTTCAGACACACAACGATGCCAATAAATTGCATTCCAGTACAGTATCATATCCGAACCTGAGAGAACCCCCTTGGTTTCATAAATATAATAACCAGATATCCACTCAGTATGAGGGACAACCATTGACAAAGTCCACAGGATTTGTATAAATACATAAATTTAGCAATACAAATGTAGTACAACTGTGTCGAATACTTGCGTTACTCTATAATATTTTAGCATTACTTTTTCGGAAAGTCTTGAAAAAGGCTCTAGCAACTAGCCGAAACATGTAGCCTCATTTCTAAGATATATGTTACATACATGACTGTATTGCCATTGTTTAACAGTTCGTATAGTTTAATAATGTATATTTGATGAATTTTAAAAGTAGCTGTTTATTTGGTATTGTTTTCCCTACTTTTAGTATGGATTAAATCTCTTTGGCTGCATAAAAATCATGCAATAGCATCTTGAAACATGGGAAACGGTGGCAGGACCTTCACTGTGTGTACTTAATTTATTCTAGCCAGCATTTCGGCAAACAAACGATGGAAGTCGGAACAGGAATAAGAAAACAAGTTAATAACCCGTTTCCAGGTTCTAAAATAAATTCGTACAATATAAATACACAGTTCTCGCCTCAGTCAAATGCAGTACCTTCGTTACTTGTGTACTATTTTTATTGACGCAATATATTTCGGAAAGGGTGGTTCGTTAAGCTTGATCCATTTATTTTAACAATGTCAGTTATCGGATAACGTCCATAAGCTTTAAAAATCGAAACAATTATCTGAATTTGTGGAATACTTGATAATGAATCAAATAGTTCGGAATATATCAGGTCTGTAAAAATGAGTAACAAATTACCAAACATTCCCTATTTGATTGAAAGTTATTATTATTTAGTCAATAATCCAACAGACCTGCTTTGACGGTAAAAGTTGTCGTTGGTCAGCATTTAGAATTTCTTTTAACAACATTATACTGTTTGGAAGGTAAATTCTGCCTCTGAAAGCTTCAAGGTTAATTCCGTATTGGAAGTCATTTGATTATCACATAATTGTGTAGAGTTTCTGAGTTTGTAGGTTACTCTATACATAAAGTAATGAATCGAGGTTGATTCCCTTATTCCAGCTACGTACTGGTTGGAGTTACAACATTTTCCGAGGTACGTGTAACATCTAAACAATCAACAAGTTCCTCATCACCACTTGAGCAGTTTCAGTGTTTCAGCAAGTGCACCTACAGCTGTGTGACTGTAAACTTTCATTCAGTGTTACAGTTCGTGCTGGCTCACGAAGGGAGGAAACGCTTGTACATAACTTTAAATACAGAGCTGCAGTAAGTATGCGTAACGTAAAATTTTGGCACTGTCACTCTGTCTTGTGCCGAAATGTATTAAGTTTATTTTCAGGTATTAATAAAGCAAATGTTTTTCAACAAGCTCAGTTATAATCTGATTTTACCTCACTGAATATTTACATACGCCGATCCCAGTGGCCGCGCTGTCTAAGGCGTAGGTCTGCGGCCAAGCGCTTGTTGGGATCGTGGGTTCGAATCCCACCGGGGGCTTGGATGTTTGTCTTGTACAGTGTTTGTGTTGTCAGATAGAGGTCTCTACGCCGAGCCGATCCCTCGTCCAGAGGAGTCCTACCGAATGTGATGTGTGTTTCAGTGTGATCAAGTGAAAAATCAAACTCTCTACACATCCTGTGAACAAGTAGGGAGAAGAGAGAAGGACTACGAAACGAAACGGGATATTCATATATATCTTCACCTGTATATTCATGTAGACATAAGATTTGTTTAATATTCATAAATTATAACAGCCTGATGGTTTTTGTGTGTTCGGAATGGTGTTGTTGATTGTTGAATATGCAGTTTACTTCTCTCTAATAACGTAATAGTAAATTTACTGAATATACCCACTACATTTACACATTTATTTCAATGAGCACATGAACTGTTTAACAAATGTAATATCATACAGCCCAACAGCATGCAAAAAATAAAGTTCTAAGACGCTAAGATCTACGGAAAACATGATACTTTATTGGATAAAAGGTATGAGTAAAAAATATCAGATATCACGAGAATCGGTTCAGAGGTTTTCGCATTGTTTCATGCGTGAAGACAGAGCGAAGGACAAGCAGGAAGAACGATTTTGAAAGGAGCCCCACCGGGCTGCAAAGTAGGGCCGTAACAAAGGCAAAGCAAAATGCAGGGGGCAAAAATTATATTCTGTATTTTTAAACAGTATGTTAAATGTTCCTAAGTAGGACGAGGTAACATGCGACTGGGGAAGACTACATAACGAGGACCTTTATGATCTGTGCTCCACATCAAGTATTATTCGAGTGAACAAATCAAGAAGAATAAGATGGGCACGTGGCATGTATGGGAGACAGGAGAGGTGCAAACAGGGTTTGGGTTGGGATACCTGAGGCAGATAGATCATTTGGAAGACCTAGTCGTAGATGGGAAGATAATATTAAAGTTGATCTTCAAGAAGTGGGATGGGGTCATGTACTGGATTACTGGCTTTTGGAAGTAAAGGTTCTAAGGCGTGTTTGGAGGTGGCGGAAACCGTATTAGTTTCTTCATTGCCGCTTGTCCGACCGTCTCTGTCCGTGTGTTCGTGTGTCCGTGTATCAACGCGGCCCTTAAGGGACGTATTTCAATTAACTTTGATGCTGGAATGATGATGATTTGTTGAGAACGTCCAAATCTGGTTAAAATCGTCCAAAAATATCGGGCACTTTACATGAAGGCCTAAGTACGTTTTATTGCTGCCGGCGACATTGACTAGCCATAAAAGCGCTCTCTTGGACTGAAATGGTATCAGGCTATTAGCACAGCCGAGGTGGAATTTACACTACGCGAACGCGCCAAGATGTTATGTTGCAAGTAAATTGCCTCTCTCGTTTATGGTAGTTTATTCAAGAAGTGAAGCACTGAACATTAAATCGGAAGTCGCTTTAGGCTAGGTAGCATTCCTCCTGCTTGTTCAGGGAATTCCCTCTCTCAGATGTCAGCCAGGAGACAAATTATCCTGCCATATTTCGTAGTTTGTCTACGTTCCTCAAGACAGTTGTCGGGATAGTGTCTAAAATCAGACCATGTTCCATATTAATTAAAATGCTATAGACCGAATATTGAAAACGTGTAGATACATAAATCATCTAATGTGCCTTCTGTATTCTGCATAATTTAGAAATGTCTAATTATAATGTTTACTGTTTTGTTTACTTTTTTAATCCCGAGAACGTTGGCATCTCAGTGCAGATTAGGTAGTCTTACACTCTCGTACACAAAAACACGATAATTCCTAATGGCAAAGAATATAATCCCTGTTGAAAATTGACATGATTATTTTAAACACTTTTCTGTATGCAAGGAAACATAAGGAAATTATGATAGCATTACTAAATGCTTTATTGATAACGCTTTTTTAACTGAAACTTTGTATATGCATTATAGAAATTGGTCGTCCTTGATCCGGTTAAATGCCTTAATTTTTTTGAGTAAATAAATATAGTACCCTGTGGAAGTTAGTGACTGAAACTTAACAAAAGTAATTAAAACAGAAAAACATAAGTAATTTGTAAAGTAAAATTTATATTGAAAAAATTAAGCGTTTTTGCAAAGTACATTTAACCTAAACGCACAGAACTTTACAACGTAAAATAGAAGTAACGTAACACTTGACTTTGTGTTGAAGCATGATGGTGAATATGTAGAAGGAGGTAAGTTTCCATGCATTTAAACTCCTATATTAGATACAGATGAGCGACGAATTTCACACTACTCCCGCTTTACGCCCCTTCCCATTAGATGGAAATTTGGGTTTATCCAAAATCCAGTAAGCACTTGATTACACACAGCCTGTACAGTTCTGTTACCGTGACTGTTTCGAGAACCTGTTGCCTAAAATCATAAAATAAACTGTACACATGAAACAGGCAAATGAATACGAAATTTTCATTTTGCAATTACGCGAAACAAAAAAGTGACTTGCTACCGGAGTCCATGCGGAACTTCACAAAACAATTAAATTTCCACAGACGAATTCCAGTCAATTTTAATATCTATCCTTTTTGCTTTTTCCCCGTTTAATTAAGCATACTGAAAGCGTTTCCTATCAACATGCTAGTTACATTTTACGCTGCAGTTAGAATTAAAATAGCCGTAAGCAAGTTACTGGTAATATCGAATATTCTGCATACATGCACTCTACGTATTTTCACTGTTTTTTTTCAGTCTGTCAACTGGAAGCGTAGTTATTAAACTTGTAAAAAACAGGAAATAAAAAGCGATGCAATGTTAATTGAAGTCTTTAGAATTTTATCTGTTCTTTCCATTATAACGGTGTGGTAATTTACGAATGTTAATCGTAATGGAAAAATTGTATGGTTTTGTGTGAGTGCAAATTTAATCTTATATTATTTTATTGTTTTGTGAGCTGTAAAGCTCCACAGCGTAATTTTATGTGTTGAAATTTAAGTATAATCTTCAAAAGTTTATACATTTTATTTTGTAGATATGTATTCCTATAAGAATAACTGAGTCCTTCCTCGCTGGGCCCTTCCTCAAAGTATCTGTGAAAGTACAAAGTTTATCTTCAATTATCCCATGCTTCTTTCTATTTACACTGAAGAATTAGCTTCTATTTTCAGTTCAATAATATTCTGTTCCCTTCTTTTTTCTCTAATAAATACCATGAAGTCCGCTTCTTCTTCATTCACTTTTCCACCAATGAACTCTTTCCCTTTGTTTGTTTACACCTACATTCTTTGTGTTTTACCAGTCTCGTTCCCCTTAATTTAATTGCGAAGGCGTAAGAAACACCTGCACGAACACTAGTGACACTGATATTAACGATCTGTTAATTTATAAATTACTAAAATCTTTAATATACTGTACCAGTGGCAGCTCGTGGGGCTTTCTTATATTAGGGCGGAGGATAGGATCATTATTTGATTAAAAACAAGGCTTAATAGAGCGTTTCTTGCGGCACAGCCACTAAACCACTTACGTTTAGCGTATGTAGCAAGTTTAATTGTTTTCACCAAGGTTTTTATTATACTTAACAGTGACTGAGAAATTACTAAATCAGGTGTTGCTCGAACTAAATTCTTAATCTCAGTTTCTCGGCGAGAGTCAAAAACCAAACCCTGATGCCCTGTAAATACTTCACACTGTTCTTTTTCATGTTTACCTTAGAATTGCGACTGTTAAAATTAAAACTTTGAAACAGCTAGACAAAGTTGTTATCGAAATGCTAAGGTTTGAGACTTTAGAAAAGTGAATAGATATACAAGGTCCTCCTTGAAACGCTTTGTGGATTGCAATGAATGAAGCCCCCTTTGCGACCTAGCTGACTATCTGCCCGCCCCACCACCCGCCCTAGCTGTGCTGAAGCCAGGGCGCAAAGCCTGGATAGGGCACAGCCCGCTCAGTTTTCTCTTCTCCGCATTGCTTAGAGTCTGTCACGAGTATTTGAATTTAAAATAATTTTATTCATATTCTTTTAGAAAATGTACGTGTCTCCTAACTAAAACTTTTATTCAGATGCTTAGTTCAATTTTTCTCAAAATATCTGGGAGGGCTGCAGCCCTACAACCCTGCAGCCCTTACGAACGAGCCGCTCCTGTAGTGCACTACTGTGAATAGTACTGCGCAGAAAGTAGTCTAATGGATTTTTTTACTTTGATTTTGGTGAATCCTGTACGTTGAGAGTGGGAAAGGGAATATTTTGCTATATATAGTTGTATATTGCTGAAAGATGCATTGGGAATCCGACACTTCAGCTTCCTTATAACTGAAATAAACAGCAGCATGTGGCATTCATATCGGTGTTATTTTTAAATATTTAACATAGCACTTTCCCTTTTACAGCGCAGTAGTTTTGCCCTCGTTGTAGAAAGGAAAACACAAAGAGAATAACTTGAGAGATGTAGATAAAGAAAGGAAGGAAAGTAAAACCTTTGTCTTAAGCTCCATGTGTCTCCTCTTGAGACAGTCTCGATGTGATTCATCATAGAGCACTGATGTTTCGCTTTTGTGAAAGACGTGAACTAAACCTGAAAAGAAAATACTGCGCTCATTCAGCGAAATTAGAATCGTATATTATTGTAAAATTTCGTATATAATAGTGATGTCTTGCACGTTACCTCCATAGCTATATGTAGAAAACACTGAATGATTTTTGGCTGTGTACATAGCCGAGAAATTACTTTTGTATCACGTAAAATGTAATCTGCTAGATTTTCATATACAAGTTAGCTAAATTAAAGCGACTGTTTGACATACGTCTGTTGCAGATTTGGTCTTTTTGGAGTACACTTTTACCTTACGCAGTTCTACATTGCTGACTTGAAAAGTGCGATCACTTTACTTGTTTCTACTGATTATTATAAGCTATGGTATTACGTCTGTTTTGGTGAATAACTGTCACACGGCACAGTACGTTGCTTTAATTCTGCCAATATATTATTCATACCTTAGGAACTGACACGACGTCATACACAGAACGCCACAGAGCAAAATACTTTCTAACTGGGATTTTGATAATGATATCCAGGACCAGTGCAACCCTAAGGGTTACCCCAGGAGGCAAGAAATTATAATATTCTTCTTCCTTCTTTTAGCACACGTCAACATCAATGAACCTTCATAACAGTTAAAAATTTTATATGTTTTTATTTAATAGTAAAAATCAAGAAGCAATTCCCTAACATTATAACAAAGAACTTCATTGGCGTTGTAATTTGCAAACGATGTCATTTATATTATTGCATGCTATGTTTAGTAGTAGTCCTTACCTCTTGTACTACTCACAGTAGGTGTCGAGGTTGTTTTATTTTCACTTGATCACACTCAGATACACACCACAGTCGGTAGGACTCCTCTGGACGAGGGATCGGTCCGTCGCAGAGACCTCTTCCTGACAACACAAACACTCACAAGAGACAAACATACATGCCCCCGGTGGGATTCGAACCCACGATCTCGGCAAGCGCTCGGCCGCAGACCTACGCCTTAGACCGCGCAGCCACTGCGATCGGCTAGTATGTTTAGATGACTGCCAATTAACGGTTATGATATTAAAAAAAAGGCAGCAAATATTGAACTTCACTTTATAGAAAGCCAAATGGAAGGGGGCAAGGGAATGGTGATTGTGTGTAGGATATGCCACAGCTAAAATTGTGCCGACCCATGTGACCGCTTGGCTTGCCTGTGCGACAGCGCAGGTAAGCCAAGCGTATTGTGTTGTATACCAGAAGAACCTGCACAATTAATCTCTCAAAGGCAATAACACCTAAATCACAAAAACTGGCAAAACAGAGACACCGCAAATTATTATTTTTGTGCCTATGAAGAGTCCAATGCCTTGTTCCTTTGACTAAAACTGTGTGTGATACGATAAAGCGGGGCAACATTTACACAAGATACATCACATACACGAGCTGTTGTCTGTGTTTGCGGGGTTGGCTGAACATGACCTAACATAGTAGGATTCACATGGTTTCCTTTATGCTGCAGATGTTTTTGATGCCGGTTGATTGAAGCTCTGTAAATAGAATTAGTCCATTAAATCAGGTGCGTTTCACAACAGAGTTTGCATGCTGGCGCCGTTCTACAGAATTATTCGCGATTAAATTGTCAGAAACTTTTGCCTTTCCTGCATCTAAACAAAGGTAATAAAAAATGAACCAAAATAGAAGCATGAAGAGTCAACAAAAGTTTCTTTTTTGCTACAGAATTAAATAGCTTTAAAAAAAACAGTGGCTGCCGCTTTCCTCTCCATGAACACACGATGTGTCATAACGTACCACCAACTGCATCGAGAAACCTCCTCCTTCAGAAACTGTCAGTCCCTTAGCTTATCAAGACATTCTTTACATTTTACGTAATACGAAGTTTCATTAACGCATTACAAAAGCCCGTCGTTTGACCGTAAACTGTGCCAGATAAATCCAGTCAACACCCTTTCCTTTTACGTAGTTTAGATTGTACCATAGAATATGTCTCAGTTACTGTTTAGTATTTCATAACGTGCTAGTCTTTGACGGTAAGGAATTGTTAGATTCTCACACAAACCCAACGTGAAGGATCCCCCATTGTTGGCTTTTCTAGGTAGTTTATTCAATATCCTCCAAACTCTAGATGGTATCCTCCATTCGTACCAAGAAGACTCGCCATGTTGTGGTGACAATAGGTACACAGCAATAACATTGACAATTCTTGAACAGATACCTAATGAATTTTCTGCAGTCTTATGATGCAGCGGGATATAAGCTACGAACATTTGCCAAATATGTGTTTTTGACAATATATCATCATTAGATGCCCACTTTCAATTGGTTTGTTTCGTATGCATATCAAAATTGGCTAATACATTAGAAATCCATTAAGGCCGATATTTCTAGGAGACAGTATCAAGTGTATTTTAACAGTAGGCATATTTCTGCATTTGTGTCAAATCACCTACACGAAGAATAAAAATATATGCAAAAGAATAGCCACTGTATATTTGCATTCTACAAGGAAACACCTTTGATGTCATTTAGTTTGTCCATTTGACAAGATTCACTTAGCTACTGGCTTGGTAATTTAGGCGTACGAAATGAAACGACATGTGTTTGAAGGAATTTCTCACTTCCAAAAGCATTTATCATCAGAAATTAATTATGTGTAGTGTATATACAGAAGGATATAGTGGTTGAGGAGTTTTTCACAAACCTTTCACAATGTGAGCAAGAGGGGCGATTTGTAATTTAATTCCGAATTTTTACACATATCCTAGCTTTCAGACGTGTATATGACAATTCAGGCAGAAATATTTGAAGAAAATAAACTACGTGGAAACTTGGAAGTAGATGGAAACCTTATTCAAACAGATGTTAAAGAAACCTAAAGAGAAACTGTCATGTGGAAATATGTGGCCCTAGACAGGGACTAGTGGCTTGCTGTTTTGAATTTGGTAATGTATCTTTGGATTTCACAAAATACGGGGAATCACTTGACTAGAAACCATTAACTTCTAAAAATAAGAACTTTGCTCCATTGGGTTACTTGTATTGTTAATTAGGTAGCATAATATGCCGTACCTTACAATAAATTGCCTAGATGAATGTGACGTATAATACTCACTTCATTGTCTAATTTTGTAAAAATTTATCTATTTGTTGGCGAAGAAATACGCAAACAGACACGTTTCCTTTAATGATGCGAAGTAAAGTTCTGTGTAATTATAGCTCTACCTTGTAACTACATTTTCCAATTTTGTAGACAGATATAGGAATAATTATTTCTGTACATAAGTATGAATTATTAAAGGTACTATAGTAAAGATATTTTTAAAGTTTGACGATTTGCAGGCAGTAACTAAGTTTAATGTTCATTATCAGAGGAGAACTTTATTTGAATGTTTACGTTTATTCTACGGACCAGCCTTTGTGTGGTACAAGAAGAGTGGTAGTAAAATATTGTTGACGTTTAAGATAATTTAAATGTTTATATTATGTTTAATATATTAAAATTATTCCGTTAAAAGAACTCTGTTAATTCCTGTTTATTCTTGCATAATGAAGAGGGTTGTGTGTTCGACATTTAACGCAATTACATAGAGGATATTATATTAAACATATTTAAATCAGTCCCTTTAAAGAACTGTGTCAAATGACGCCTATTCATGCGCAATGAGCAGGTTTGTGTGCTGGTAATTCTGTTCTATTTAGTCCGCAAATATTTTCTTCCAATCTCGGTGGATTACTAATGACCCCCTCTGACGCTTATCTTGGTAAGACTTCACTTTAACGGTGCAGTATTCTCTTTGTACAGTCTCTTGTCACATACTGTTAGATCCTAAAGTAAGTTCTCTGTAATATTTAGTAATCGATAGCTTGCGGCAAGTTTTCTATATTCAGAAGACTTCTAAAGGGCAATTGATATGTGTTTACTTATTGTCTCCTAAAGATTGCCGGGAGTCATTGAGAACCCTTAAAGTCTCTGGGCATAGGGTTTTGTTTCTTCCTACCACACCAGCTCAGCTTGGGACATTATAACGTCTATACTTCCCCGATCTGACGTCATGTAAATTCTTCTTATTCCCTGGAGCGTAAGAAGAAAGGAAATGACGTAGTTTTGAAGGGATTCTTGATATTCAAAAGAAAGTACCATCTGAGCTGAAGTCTATGCCCATCGCAGAGAGAGTGTTCCAGAAATGCGCCCATTTTACTACAAACAAAAGGCTGTATTCTCATGAAGAGTAACCTATACATAATTTCAAACGTGTTATTAGCAGTTTTGCACAGCTCGTTATTGTTGATGGCCCTTTATTGCAAGTAGCGGTGCAAAACCCAGAACGTATACAGAAATCCTGCCTTTCGTATTTCGTGCATTCAGGGATTATTTGTTCTCATATTCTGCTAATATTCGCCGTGCATAAGACAGTTTAGTTAAGTGTTACTTCTTTTTCTTCCTTGTACTTCTTTTTTTTTATTCTCCTTCAGGATGAACCGATGACTTTGATTCTTTTTGTATAGCGTTTAGATTGAACAAATAGGCCGATGCGGAAAATAATAAATTTTTTTCTGCAGTCAAGTATTCCACATACTTCTTCACGTCGTGTTGCTTAAGTAAACACAGGGATTACTTTTCTGTTCCTTTTCCTTTTAATATGCATCTACACCCAAATCGAAATTCCATGATATCGTCGAGTAAGCCTACTTCAAGAGTAAATTATATCAATTAACAGCTATAATATTTTCATGATGCTCACAATTATGCAACTTATTCAGAGAGCTCATAAAATGTGAACACTTCGCAATTATCAAAACATGTTTAAGTAAATGATACATTCAGTGCAGTCAGTGCAGGTTTAGTGAAGTTACAGGTAGACCGTGCGAAGCTAAGTAAGATGTACACCCTTATATTATGACGCCAAGCTATTTTGGCAATGCGCTTTTTGTTTGATGTGTACATAGGAGTATGTTACTCTATTTTTCTATATTTCAGCTTGCATACACGAATTTCTTTGTTGACTGGTTAGCACTGTTGCTTTGTGTCGTGCATGGTACTTAATATTTCCCACTTTATTTTCTCCGCCCAGTGGCCGATTATTTTTAGTATGGGTTAACATGGTCTCTCTCAGTCTCTCCAAGCACATACAAAAAGGCCTTTCAAATTCACCTTTCGTAGTCACCCTTCCATGTGAGTTTATATAACGTATGTATTTGATGAAAAGTTGTTCAATAAGCTAGGGCACAACTCTGGCCGAGAAACTGTCTTTTCTGTGGCCAACAGCCCTACTTCGGTCTGGGCTGTCTCATTGTTGAAGTTTCTATATCACACACAATGAGATATTTACACACTCTGTAGAACTCCTCTGAAATAATGCCCAGCTAGTCGCATAGGCCACTACCTACACAACACATGACAAACTCAAGTGAAGAAAAGCCACGCCCTCAACGTGATGGAAACCAGCAATCCCAGAAATCAAGTGTCTGCAGGCCTACACCTTAGACAGCATAGCCGCAGGGATCGCCACCCAGAGATGTTATTATCATAAAAGAGACTGTCTTATACCCGGGGAATTCGTTCTTGCGGACTATGACAACGTATTTCAGCTTCTAAATTTTCTTTTAAAAAATTAGCGCCCCCATCTTCAAGGGTCCAAATTTACATATAATGCAAATAGTAGTAATAAAACACGTCATAATGCATATGTTTCCAGCTCTGACTACTGCTCATATCTACCAGTGATAACATGGGCCCTTCTGTAGGCAAATAACATATTTACCCTCTCGTAATACACGCGTTGTTTATTATATAACGTAAATAACCACATATATTCATGTCTACTGTGTAACTTATTTTGTTCATAACCTGCTGTATCACCACTTCTCCCCGTGTGACTGGGTTCACATTGTAACTTCAATGATCTGTATTGTAACTCTTCTTAAAATTATGCGTTCTAGGAGAATGTTGGTGTAGTACCTTGAAGTGTATTGTGGCCAATTCCTAGACAAGTTATTTGAAACATATTGCAACGTGGCCTTGTATTATTTATGGTAACTAGAATTTTCAGTATCGTTAAAAATATAACAACCACAAATTTGTCGCAATTTATAGAAACCTTTCTTCTCAATATAAAACCATTCTATTTCGATGGACAAGTTTTTGCTTAAAGAAAATTCCAAGGAATACGGAAATTCGTGACACGGCGACGTTTTGTCTTCCTCTTTTCCTCGTCTTAACGCATTAGTTTTTGCAATGCTTGCGCTGCCTTCAAAATCCTTTTTTCCAGCGTTTCCTTGGTCTTCTACTAAATCTTCGTCCTGTAGTCTTATATTTCTCTGTCACTCTCTGCCACTTCCCTTCATCTATTCTATATACACTACCTTTCCGTATTTTACTACGTGGAAATTCTTTAACTGTGATATTGACCATAAAGTTCTGCTGCATGTCTTTATTGTTTTCCTACGTTTATACCCAAAAAGCAGTGAAGTAAAATGCCATCAGATGATAAAAATTTAATTATCACATGACAGAAAGACTGTGATGTTCATTTCTTTGTATGAAAACAGCGGATTTAATCATTCGAAGGAAAATCCCCAAGTATTGTATATGTATTTTGCTACTGATGGAATTATCCCAGTTTCAAACTTCATGCCGCAAAGTGTATTACATGCTTATGCTGTAAACCTCTGTAGACTATATCCTGTCTCTAACAGCAAAATGTCGATCCCAGTGACTGCGCGGTCTAAGGTGTGGGTCTGCGGATGCTTGCTTGCTGGAACTGCACGTTCCAATCCCGCCGGGGGCATTCATGTTTGTCTCGTGTGAGTGTTGTGTGTTATCAGGAAGAGGTCTCTGCGTCGGGCTGATCGCTCGTCCAGAGGAGTCCTACCGATTGTGGTGTGTCTGAGTGTGATCGTGAAGCCTCGGCAGTGAGGAGGCCCTGGCCCACTAGGGGCTGTTGTGCCACTGAAAAAAACAGCAAAATAGTGACATTGTAGTAAACTAAATTTTTTGTTGACAGCTGACCTGTTTCGGACGTCCTAAAATCAGAAACCCATAAAATGTCCGTGAATTTTCCTAAGACTGGTCCCTGGAGGTCCACATTTGCCATGTATTTCACGGCTTTCTTTCTTCCCAGTCACTTCTTCAACCGCATGAACCAGAATCAGTCACCCTGAAAATGGAGGCAATACGTTCCTCTGAAACATGGAATCCACCTGTCACTCTAGTACCCACGCCATAGGAAGAAAGTCATGACCTACGCAGGCCCACCTACCCACCTCCCACTGTGGCTCTGGAAAGGGTCATACACAAGCTCACGGTGTCCACGACTGCAACATCTCTGTGATCTAATACTACACATAGGGGTTAATTTGTGTATTGTAGATACACTTGTTAGGTGTGCTAATAGTAATTAGACTTTTAGATCCATATTTAAGGGCGAATGACATGAAACATCAAGAACACAATTGTTTTACCGATTCCTGGATGAGAAAAGTGTATTACCACTTAGTGCACCACAGTTCTTTCGGACATTATCCATTGTCATATGTTATGTGTACAATGTTTCGGAAGGTGGTACTGCTTTATTTTCCATATGCTTGGTTATAATTTTTATTGCCTTACTTTTGAGAATAATGACAATGGCTTGGATCGAACGTACAATTATTTGAATACAGTACTAACAAGTTCCTCACACGCACACACACACACACACACACACATATATATATATATATATATATATATGAATTATATCCATTGCATTGCTAGATGTTGGACAGCATACAATGTAAACGCAGCATGACAATGCTTTGATTGTACCTAGTCCCCGACTAGTACGTAGGTGCGAGATATTGTCCAGTATCATTTGAAAGTAATTTTAGGAAAGCATTAAGATCAGGCTAAGACTAAAATCGCAACTAGAAAGGAATGAAGCACTCAGAACTCGAACCACACTACTTCTTAATCCATTGGATAGAAAATTATATGGCTGCAGTTAACGCGATAACATAGTCTGTAACATAGGAATTAAATACTAACGACTCTGCAGTTTACTGTTATGGGATTACTTTTCATCAAGCGATAGGATCTTCGGTTGCTGGGTGTCAATCTAGCAGCGAAACGATGCCGCTGATGGCGCAGTTCAAGTCTGTAGTCCATTAACAATTAAACTTCCCTCGTCGGACGTTACTCGTTCGTCATTCGCTACTGCATTTGATTGGCTGCTTGAACCCGCGAAATTTATTGCATATGGCGTGGAAATTGTGGTTATGTTATGCAGACGCATGGTTATCGGAGAAGACGTAATTGAGCGTACCATAGTGGGAGTTTGTATCGTTCAACTCGTTGTAAAACAACGAATGTGTGTAAGAGGTTAAATGTGTCTTGCAGTATTGGAAGCGTAGGAAGCAGGGAGTTGGTGTAAGTGAATTAAGGTTATTGGCAGGACGAAGTGGGTTAGTATGTATTAAGAGCTTAATCAGAAGTAGACATTGAGTGTTATTATCGAAGGACGTTATGTATTCTGGAGTTCCAACTAAAGCCTACAGATTTGTGTAGCTTAATATTTAAGAACAGTTACATAATTTAATAGATTATGATAAGAGCGTCTAAACTTTTACTATCTTTCGAAAAGTTTTAACGATGTGTATTTATATTTAATATTTCAGACTGGAAGTTCTGAGAGTTTCGAAACTTTTAGAACTAACCTCTATGCCCTGCTTGTAACTTGCTGAAGATGTCGTCTTTGCTGTATGCAGAGCTGGCAGCAACATGCAATGCCCTGGGGTATTTTGATGGCAACAAGTATTACATTGATACCCACTGCCAGGGTAAATATCTGTGGAGAATCTTCACTGATTATTTTAGGCCTAATTTTTAATGAGGTGGCATATAAGTTGTAATGATGAAGTGTGCATCCTATCAACATTAATCACAATGTTTCAGAAACTATCAAGGATCTCATCCGTTATTTGCGTCGAGATGATGAAAATCATGAGATACGTAGATATATTGGTGAATCAAAAATTCTTCAAGCAGATTTGTTACCTATTTTAAAGGATTACTGGGAGAAGGCAGATTTGTTTGATGTGATCTTGAGGTGAGGAAGAATATCATTTTTATTATACCTAGATGAGATTCTTTTCAAGTGTGTAACTGGAAGGTCTGTTTGTAAATATATAGAGTGCTTAGGACTAAGAAGAGCTTGAGTTCAATGTTCTGTCTTAACTTATACCTTTATTTATTGAAAGTTACCTAGACCTGAAGTCAGAAATAAAGGCACCTGAATGGTATAAAAAACTATTCAGCATATACCCTTTGTAATGATTTTTGATTTAAGCCCTTCTTACCAAGCAACAAGGAAATATATTGTAATATATTTTGAATTACTTACCTTATGTGTTTGTTAGATTGCTGGTGAATCTGACAAATCCAGCACTACTTCTGTATCGTGAAGAGCTGCCAGCGGAAAAAACCTCACGCAACTATTACCTTCAGATTATAACCCATTTACAGTCTTACAAAGAAGCACTTTGTGATCACACAGTTTGGGCATTACTTAGCAAGAAACTTGGACATATTCTCCAAATTGTAAGTATAAATGTTTATCAACAGTTAACCCACTTTAATTTAATTCATTTGTTGTAGTTGAGTTGTAACTTAACCTTAGCCCATTCCATTTAAAACACTAGTGGGTTGTACAAAAAACCAAAGTTTTTTTAAAAAATAAATTGTACTATGTTTTACTATGTTAGAAGTTTAGAAGTTGAATTTTTTGGCATTCTCCTCTGCTAGGTGGAGCAAATGGTTTAATGTAATAATGTGAAGATAAGTAAGAAAACAAGTTAAAGGGATATGATTTATAATGCACTCCTTTGTATGCTGCTGAACTGTTCATGTCATGGAGGCCAAATTATTGACTTATTTAGTAAAATGTTTGGACTTGTTGTATTTTATATATATATATATATATATATATATATGCATGTGTCTGTGTGCTTGTGTCAGTCTGCCACAAAGAATATGTGCAAAAATTAATTAATTTCCTTAGGATTTGATATTAATGCCTTATTATTAGAGCCATTGTATGTTCATACATTTTAATTCCCTACTGTTTAAAGTACCCTCATTTAAGTTACCCATACTTCTGCATTTGGCAGCACTGCCATTGGTGTAGTGAAATTACCTACACCAGTAGATCTTCGAAATGTATAGAACTAATGTTTATATTATCATTGTGTAGAATGTGGAATGGCATGATAAATTTGTGAGAGCTGTGTCATGGCTTAGGGAGTTAGGTGACGGGTTCTCACTGTAGAGGTCTGAGTTCAATCCCAGGGCAGTCCACATGGGACTTTTGGTAGGGTAAGTGGCTCTGGGACTGGTTTTTCTCCAGGTACTTAGGTTTTTTTTCGTGTCAATTATGACACCAGTGTTCCATATTTATATTCATTCATATACCTTAAGTTCTATGTAGTCTAAATACTTGTACTGACTGTGTCACTAAATATATCATTAAAATAGTCTGCAAAATCTAGACTTCCTTTTCCATATGGTAGTGATGTGTGATGAACAGCAGACTTGTGCAGTTTGTTGTAGTACATTATAAAAGCATATGTAAATCATGTCTGAAAGCTCCTGTTGCATGTCAAAGTGTTCAAAAATTTATAGCAGAATATCTGCAGGTTACATTAGATAGTTCTTTATGTTTAAAATCTGTTCTGCTGGTACCATAAATTGTGAAAAGATGGATCACTAAATTGTTAAAACACTTGTAAAACATGCTACCTCAGGAGTCTGAGCATCATTTGTACTGACGGGTTTGCAAGAAATCTGGTTCTTATTTTCAAACAAATTATGGGTGAACTCGTGCAATGCAACAGGTTCATAGGATGAGAATTTCCTGTATCCTGGACAGATTTTTTTTTTTGGGGCACCTTGATAGGATTCGATGGAGAGAGATGAAGACAAAGGTCTTGTAATCGAGAGAATCCTGATCTTGGTGCGGAATGTGTTGCAAGTTCCAGCCAATCCTGAAGCTGAGAAGCGGACAGACAATGATGCTAGCATTCATGATCAGGTAATGCCTCAAATATTCATGAAATGTGCTGTTGCTTGATAATGATTGAGAAAGATTTATGAGAATAACTTTGCTTTATAATTGGTTTGCTTGCAGGTGCTTTGGTCTCTTCAGCAGTCTGGAATGATTGATTTGTTCTTGTATATAGCCTGTTCTGAGAATGAGCAGCAGTATTACATGCATATTTTAGAGGTAAGAATTGCATTAACCAGTGAAATCAGATCTATGGTTACTGTGAATATTACAAATAGGATAATTTAAGATACACTTTCTCAGTGAGACTTTAATCCAAACATCTCAGTTGAGTGCTAGCATCCCTGCTTCATATTCATGGGGTCCCAGATTCAGTACCCAGGTTCTGCCTGAGTTTCTTCATAAGTTTCCCTCTAAGTAGATGCTGTTGTAGCTTAAAATATGTTGATGGTGTGCATTCCTTTTCTTTCTATCATAACACTGATGTGTGACGCATGTGAATGCGAGAGTTCCTCAGTATCTAGTACTGTAAATCACACATGCACAGATTTTCTAAAAATCAAGGAGCCCTCAAGGTTCTAGGTGCCAGACAGGTGATGTGAAGCAGATTACATACTGAGGACCCACAAATGTTAGGTGCCACTGCAGAAAATTAATTGCTTAGGTGACCTGACACCTGGAATTTGTGTGCCCCTGCTGTATATTATTAGCTTATTTCATCCTTCTTAGGTCGAAATATTACCTTCAGCACTATGTAATTTACCATATATTCTTGTCTCAAGGCAGAGTGATCACATTTCAAACCTAGACAGAGCAGCTAACATAATTATTTTTTTTATATATCCTGATTTTTTTAGCCTTGTAGAAAGTTGCTGGCATGATAACAATTTTTAAACTAAATGATAAGAAACATTTCCTGACTTTATTATCTGGAATTTCTTGTTTTTGTGTTAGTATTTGTGATTCCATATTCTTAAATTCTGAAACATTCTCGTGTAACTTATTTTTCTTCTTTCTCATTTTAATATTATCCCGTGCAATAACCTTAAATGTCATATCATGCTATATAATTGTGCAACTGGAAGTGTCATTCACTGACCAAAACAGGAATCATAAATTACTTAAACCAGTGAATCAGAGTAGAGAGGAAGGTAGGTGAACTCCACATCTATGAATGTCTTGTAAATTGCCATGTAATGCAGACCATGTTACTTAGAAAAGGGAACTGTAGTGTGCTGTGCATACAATATTGTTGCTAAAAGTGCTCTTAAAAATGTTTATAAACCCTACAAACTCACCTATGCACTGCACATGGGGGTTACCTCATTTAATGTATATTCTGCCCCCCAGAAGTACTTGGAAATGAGTGTACAAGTTTACTGTGCCATTGCTTTACTCCTGAAAAATGAGTCCCAGTCCTCAATGCATAGATCATGGGGTTCCTGAGCCATTCGGGATATAGTGGCCTGAGGAGAATTCTGCCTCTGCTGCGAATTGAACTTCAGTCATTGAGTCTGTATTTAGTTAAATAATAAAGAAAATTTTTAGTAAAAACAGCTATCTTTTATTGTAAAAACAATATTTGCATTCATATAATGAACTGGTGGCTGGAGGCTGTTGGCTGACCCTAAAATCACTGGAGGATGACTGCACATTAACCCAGAAGACAGTATGTCAGACTGTTAATGAATAATTGGGGATGTCTGCAATGAATTTTTTTCACATAGTCTCATGGATGAGCAAAAGTGGCACAGGGTCTGGATGTGGGAAGACTTCATCCAGACCTGTAAGAACAGTCCACATTTTCTCAGTTCCATCATTACTGGCAACAAGTTCTTGCAGTTGCAGTATAATCCTGAAACAAAACATCAGAGCATGGAGTGGAGAACAAAATCATCAGGCAGGCCAAAAAGGTTCATGTTGAACTTTTTTTTATAAACAGCGTGTAATACACA
Organism: Coptotermes formosanus; assembly: GCA_013340265.1. Lineage (NCBI taxonomy): Eukaryota > Metazoa > Arthropoda > Insecta > Blattodea > Rhinotermitidae > Coptotermes > Coptotermes formosanus. The sequence goes on from BLKM01008175.1 coordinate 1,514,237, forward strand.
AAGAATTTGTGCGTGAAGGAAAGACAATGGACAGCAAATTTTACAGACAGGTGCTTGAGATGTCAGTGAAGTTTATTTCGAGAATGAGGCCGCAATCTTGAGTTTGTTCCTCTTGCATGACAGTGCCTCTGCTTATTCTGCCATGATGATGATGTACTTGCTGGCAAATCATAATGTGGCAATCAGCCACCCACCTTGTTCACCTGACCTTTTGTCAGCCTACTTTTTTCTGTTCCCTAAAATGAAAACCACCCTCCAAGGAAGAAGATCATTGGCATAAAGAAGATTGTAACTGTCCCATTAAATACAGTTCTTTTGGAAACTTTAGTGACTGTTGTATGCAACTTTTAGAAGGATGTAGAAGGTGTGCTGCAGTCAGAGGAGCCTACTTTCTAGGAAAATTGATGACTGTTCTTTGTATTTCATGTGTGTCTGTTCTTATTGACTGAATTTTGGAACTTTTTTTTTACCTTGGACGTACCTTTTGGTATGGGTAATGGAATCAGAAATCGCTTAATTCTTCATTTAATATTGTATTGTGTATTGAAGCTAAAGAATAGAGTGGCTTATGGGGAGATTAATTTAGAATTTCTAGAGGGGAGATGGTCATAATCTGTTTTAATTAATTCACCCCATAATTTGCCTAAAGCTGTTTTGCAGAAGTGAATCATAAAATTTAAATATTCAAAATGAGCACGTTACTGAATGACTACTGCACAGTGAAAGTGGAAGCATATTCCTGAGCTGTGTCCCGAGGCATTGTGGCTAAAGTGGAGACCTCCTCTCCACCTCCTCTGGACTTGTGTCAGTTATTGTTTAATTCTATTGGGACTTGTACATACAGTTTGACTTAGAGCAGTACTGATGTCTACACAATTAGCTGTTTAAACAGTTTTCATTCACCCATGAATGTCAGTTGGTGGAGCACTTTCTGGAGTGAAATTCATTCACTCCATTCTGTTTATGCAATTATTATTAGTCATCTTACACTATGCTATTTTTATGGTTGTTAGTCAGAGGTCTGTAGTGACAGAACTGTGACTTCAGACAGGAGTGTGGGAAAGTTAATTGCATGAGTACATTTTAGGCCAGACTGCTATATATGTTTATTTCCTCGATGTGGAGGCATTACTTTTCAGTGCACCCTTTTACCAAATGTAATTAGCAGTGTGGTCTGTGCATTCTGTATTTTTCTACCTGATTATAGCTTAATAGAGCTGAAAAATTGGTGAAGAATTGTACTTACCAGGTATATGACCATCACGAATATGGTTGAAAGTAATATATCTGGCAAGTAGAACAAATCAGGAAATTTGTTATAGTAGTTCTACCCATGCAAATAATTCTCTTCTAGAAACAGTAAAATATTTAATCAACAAGAATTACTGCTTCTTAATCATAATAAACATTAAACATTGTACTTACAAGCACTTGATGCTGGACAGTTTCTTTTGGATATCAGCGGATCATAAGTGTCATGCAGACAAGAAACCAGAGCTTCCTAGCATGTGCAAATAAGAAGCAAAATGTTGAAATCAACAGTCCTACCTCAAGCACAGGCCAAGGGAAGTACATGAAGTATGTCACACTCCCTTGGCCTTTACTTAATGCAGCACTGTCAGTTCTTAATGGTAGCTTTTTGTTAAAAAACAATTTTTTGAGAAGAAACTAATAAAAACATAGGCAATTGGCATCAATGCCGAATTACAGACTTTGTAAAAATGTTTATCTTGAAAATATTCGTGTGGTAGTTCAGTAGATCATTATGTTGCAAACAGACCTTACCATGTTATTATATACATGATGAGTATTTCACTCACCAAGCTGGGCATGTGGCTGGTCTTGTTGGTCAGGCAGAGGCCTTCTACCATGTCACTTGGATTCCAGCTCATCTGTGAGAAGCCGTCTTAGCTCTCCAGCCACTAAGACGTACACAGCCGGACTTACGGAGACATTATACATTTAGGGTAGTTGTGGTCTGATTATTTGGCAGGGATCTGGGAGGTACAGTCATAATCCAGCATGTCGTGTTTTTGTCATTTGCCTACAGCATTTGTTCCTAATGTCAGGATCATGGCCAGTTTAAGGTTGCAACCAAAAGTGACTGAATACCACCACCGCTGATGGGTTGAAAAATAAAAAGAAACACCAGGGGGAACTGGTCCTCGTGCGTTTGAACCAACAGTAGAAACCTGTACTCCAAAGTACTAAATTTTATCCATCTTAAATAGAAGCCAGACAATGTCGAAATAGTAACAGAACCATATTCATATGTATTATGTTAGTGTTGCTTGGCAGTGATGCTTCACACAATGGTTTTTACACCCGTAGTGGAGAAAAAGTGCTCTGAGACAGCTCTTTCACAATTGCTTGCATTCGTATTCCATAATGTCTAATTAATATACAATGACATTGTCAAACTTACAGAAAATTTGAAAGTTCCATACTCCACAGAACAATTATAAAAGAGGATCTTAATGTTTAGTTTGTATGGCTGTGGAAGTTGCAGGACGTTCTTATGGCTTCAGGAAGTACTAGACAAAGGGTTGTGTGTTTGAAAAGGTTAGGCAGTTGGAAGTTAGCGAAGAACAGATGCATTACAGAAAAACAAAATACACAAGCAAAAGAAGAAAGTAAGGGGGGAAGAGGTGTGGGGAGGAAACTAAGAGAAGCATTTTGTGACACAAAAGTAAAGTTTCCTTCTGCGGTGTTACTGTAGATCTTTACAAAAGTTTGGCAGCTTTTGTTGTCTTGAAACTTTGTAGACACAGCTTGTGTATGCACTGGGCAGCATGAAACAAGTAGGAAAGAAACCATTGTACATTTATAGGAATGAGTCAGCATTATAAAAGACCAATCTCATATGTCTCCACTGTGCTGATTCATCATTTTTTCTTCTTCTTCCTTCTGTGGTTCATACTTCTTATGCGACAGCAAAGTGGCAATTCAATAACAGAATTGCTCTTACAGGTGTATGTATGAGTAGCTGGAAGACATTGGTGTTTGTATGTCTTTGCTGCTGGAAAATATAATAGTAATGTTACTGCACCACTATTAAGTACATTCATGATTCTGTGTCTTATTACAGGTTCACTTCTTAACTTTCTTCCTAAAAAGAAAGATGTTAGAAGAGTTATTTCCTTTTAGTGCACCATAAAACATTTTTAACAAGTGGAGAGAATTTTATGAGGCTTGGTATGAATGTGTGGCATTGCAGTCACCCTGACTCAGCAAATCCTGCAGGAAAGAGACCTCTTGGAAGACCTGGGCATAGATGGGAGGATACTATAATGAATTTTTCGAGAAATAGATGGGAGGTGTGGACTGGATTCATCTGGCTTAGGATAGGGACGAGTGGCAGGCTGTGTTGAACAGAAAAATTATCATTCAAGTTTTACAAAATACGTGGAATTACTTCGGTAGACAAGTAACTGTTAGCTTTTTAGAAGGGACTGCTTTGTGGAGTTAGTTATTTGGTTAGTTAGTGTGACATATTTTCTCTAAAGTCATGTATGAACACTATGCTATAAGTCGTGAAAACATGTAATTTGAATGTAGCTGTACTACCATGAATGTGTGCGTAACGATAAATATTCGTGCAATAGGTGCTGAGTCTGTTTAAGTTACTTGTTGTCACAAATTAAAAAAATACCTCTTGCAGATAGTGTCATTGATGCTTCGAGAGCAGAACCCAACAGAACTTGCTGATGCAGCTATCACTAGAAGCGTAGAAGAGAAGGAGCGTGATGAGGCAGAACTGATAGCAGTCAGGCAGGAAGAAATTTGCCAGCGACAGGCAAAACTGAAAAAATTTACTGGGGCCAGGTATTACAGTAATAGGTCATTCAATTGTGCTATCCGTCAGTTGAAATCTCAGTGTCCCTGTTTAAATATAGAATTAGTAAGACTGAAGTATCAGCCTTACCATGATGCTAGACAATTCATTAGCCTTGTAATATATTTAAAGCCTAATTAACGCTTATGATGCAAGATGTTACTGAATGAAGTACAGTATTTTACTAAGTAGGAAACACTCTGCTGTGGGTCTAGAAACCAAATGTAAAGCTAACTGAGTGTTCAGGCCTTCGCTCTTCTGGAATGTTATGCCATGTAACCAGGCACACCTCCAAAATTTTTCATTGGTGGTGGGCAGCTGACATCGAGGCTATATATAATTGATTTTAAAATTTATGTTATAGAAATCTTGTCATAAGTATAGCTGTAATGTAACACTGTTTGCCACTGCATCTGTATACATACAAGTGTAAATACATATTCCGTGACTCACTCACCTAATTCAATTATAATGTATAATCTTCAGTTTTTTTTATTTCATCTAAGATGCCCTAAGTTTTTTATTCTTCAACATTCCAATGTAATAGTCATCAACCAATTTCAGTGGTTGTTTTTGGCTGAAGGGTAACTCACACATAAATCACATAAAACATTTGATATCATCATGTGTGCAAAATCTGTATTTTTTTAGTTTTGATTTTTGGGGGGTGGGGGGTGCTGCAGCCTGGCAGGCCCCCTCCACCCTTGGTGCACACCTGCATGTAACATCCCAGAAGAGCAAAGGCCTGAACTGCATGATGGCAGAAGCCTGAAATGTAACAAAATTTTTTCTCCATGGACAGTTAAATTCCTTTCCTATTTTCCAGTATTGTGACGCCCCTCAATTCTTCACTTTAACAACATAAAGTCTTTGTTGTATCCCCACAGTTAAGTGGCAGACTATTTCCCTGACATTCATTAATATTTTCCTTCTATCATGATCTTCTTCTTTCTAGTTTCTTCTCAAAAATTTTTTTTTCATTTTTTGTTTCCTCAATTTGTACTGTACACTGAACACACAGAACAGTGGAGAAAATATATATGTACACGTATATTTTAAAATTAGTTTTGTGAAATAGACCAGGACAAACATTTATGAATTTGTATTGAGAATTTACAGAATTATTCTACTTAATTTCACTATGAATCTTGTGTGACTGTGTATGAGTGTGTGGGTGGTAGTCATGACCAAACTAGGATTTTCCAGGGTTTGTCCAGGGTTTGCTTGAATAGGTGATGTAATTATCTGTCTATAATATCTCTGTACAAATCTCTTACACTTTGGTTAAAGAAAGCTAAATTGGCCATCAGTGTGGTAATTGTGTGCCTACTCATTTTCTGAGACTTCCATTTACTTTTAAACATTTGGTTTACTGAAGGAAATCTAGTTTCTAAGATTATGTAGCTTCAAGTGATAGGGTGTTTTATGAAGGATGAATTGGAAATGTTGTGAAAGAAGGCAGTTATGGTCTAATTTAAGGTACTCTTACAGTATTTCCCTGGAGAAACTTGCCAGAAACATGGAAAACCTCAGTCACAGTAGCTGTCATCATGCCAAGATTTGAACCTGAGACCATCCGAATATAAAGGAAACTTTCTGACCTTTTGTCTGTGACATTCAGTGATATTTGCTTATGAAAAAGTGAAGTTGTTCTGTCTTGCACTCTTTGCCTATGTTTTAAATGAAAGTTTTATTGTCACATATTGTTTATGGACATGAATCTTGAGCAGTACACAGTGCCATTAAATAACAAAGCTTAAAAAAAAACACAAAATTTGAAATCTGTCACCACAGAGGCTGCAGTTCAATCCCAGGACAAACTGTGTGAATTTTGTGATAGAAAAAGTGGCACTGGGACAGGTTTTTCTCCAAGTACTTGGTTTTCCTGTGTCTTTCCACCTGTGCTCCATGCACATTTGTTCATCCGTCCATCACCAGTGCTTTGATCTTCATAATTGACATCAGCATTAAACGACACACTTAAAAAAGAAAAAGATTCGCGTTTTCTGTGTTGTTACACTGTGTCAGCTGGTAAATAGCAGGTAAACCTGTTTACCAGTCAGCATGGTGTGAGATCCCAGAAGATTTTAATCTTTATCATTGTTATGCGAATCTGAAATCGTCGTGTATTTATTGACATTATAATACAGCCCTAATTCATTTTATGCATATGAAATTATGAAGGTATGATCAGTGAAGGGGTTTAGAAGGAAAGAATGTAAGCAATGGAAGTAACCATCATACAAAGTGGCATAATAAGTAGATAGATGACTATTATGAGAACAGTACAGAAAATATTATTTATTGTTTGAGGTGACTGGGGTTTATATTGCAGGGATGGATCTCTGTGTGGTGATCCCTTTAATCTGAAAGACTGGCATATTTCATTCCATGCCTTGGTCACATTATTTTTTGTTAGTATCTCCTAGCTGTCTTCTAATCTTCTTTTCATATATTTGGTTTATTTAACTGTAGGTAAGGTGTGTTGTGGATGAAATGGCAAGAGGGAGTGTTACATAAATGAATCAAATTCAGGATCTGCAGCCATGACTTTAACTTGTTATTGTGCAGCTTTGTTATTTACATTGTGTCAGACAGAGCAACACTAGTGTTTGAAATGATAAATATACATATATTAACTTTAATTATGAACCCCAGCAGAAATGAACATAATTTGAATTACAAACAGTAATATCAGGTTAAAGTTCTGTAATTAGTTCTCAGGTTAAATAATAGTCATGATTATATGCTTGAAGAACACTGGCTACAATTAACAATTTCATCCAAATTAAATGTAAAATAGAACATTCATAGCAGAATGACAACAGAAAGTGTTTGGTACTTCAGACAATGGTCAGTAGAGGTTCAATCACTCATCTTCCAGCCATTCATCAGTTTTTGTGCATGTGTGCGTGCGCGCGTGCATGTGTGTGTGTATCTGTGTGTGCCAGCAGGTGCGCACAGGTGCAAATGGAAGTATCATTATTATTCAGTCTTTGGACTTGGTCCATCATCCCATGTTTATTTTATTTTAAACATGGGACAGTGAACAAAGTTCAAAGAGTGAGTTATTCCTGTTACTTATGTTTGTCCTGCAAATTATTTGTTTTAGAATTTATGTGTTACACCTTCAGACAGCCAAGAACCTGACTTTCAATTCTGTATCATGTTGCTAGAAAATATTTTTTTTTTATATGCAGGCATTCACGATTTGGAGGTACTTATGTGCTGAAGGACATGAAGTCTATTAGTGACAATGACATTATCTACCATAAGCCTTTAAACAAAGTAGATTCTTTGGATTTTGACCAAGACAAGGTAAGGCAAATATTTTAGTAGCTATAACCGAAATTAGACTCTAGCACCATATTCACAGACATAAGTTCCCTCATAAGATTTCTGCCTCTTAAATTTTCAGACTGAATAGTTTATTTTACTTTCTGTTTTCCTTATTTCATGATAATTTTCTGTTTCGTCACTTTGCTATTATTACAGCTTTGGAGGAAAGTAACTTTTGTGTCTGTGATTGTGTATTTACGTTTTGTAGCAGAGGCTGACCTTATCCTCACCTGGTTGTGTCCATTTAACAACTTGTTTTTCTAACATAAATTTCAGTGTTGCCAACCCATTTGTTCATAGCTCTTTAAAACAGTCTTTTCCCAAGAGATTTTTTTTTTTTACCAAAATTGCAGACAAGTTTACTTTCACATGCTTGCTATATATCTGACCTATCTCACACTTGGCTGTATTATTGTAACAATACTAGATGGAATGTACAAATTTATGAGTTGATTATACGTACAGTAATATCAAGCATATCCTTATCATATTTTATTTATCCACAGGTATGTTTCTACAGTTTCCACATTGTCACACCAGAGATTCAGAAAGTAACTTCATTTGTTTCTTTCTTGAAATCATTGATTTGTGTGACTATCTATACTTGTAAGAGAAACATTGTTCTCAAGTCAAGGAGAAAGAGATGGGTGGGTCATGTAGCACACATGGAGAAGCTGAGAAATACATATCTATCAATTTTTGTTGGTCAGTAAGCAAGGAAAAGATTACTTGGAAGACCTTGTCAATAGGAATATGATATTTAAATGGATCTTACAGCAGTAGGGTTTGATGATGTGGACTTCAATATTCTGGCTTCAGACATGAACTAGTGGCTGGCTCTTGTGGACACAGTAATGAACCTTTGCATTCTTTAAAAACAATTAATTTTAGAGCATCTAAGCTACTGTCAGTTCTGAAAGTGGACTTTGCTATGTGTAGTTGGTTTAATTGTACATTGCCTTTTTTCCTCTTCAACAGTAATGCTGCCTTTCCTGATAGTCCTGCTTTCGTAAATCAGAGAAACACTTAATATTTATGAAACTGATGGTCTTGGAAAACTCAGGTATAGATAGGTGGATAATATTAAAATTGATCTTAAACATTCTGTCTGGAGTATATGGACTGGATTCATCTGGCTCAAGATAGGTGCACATGGACATTAAGATTTAGCCACCTGGGCCATCGTTTCTTAAATCCAGTTGACTTTGCTGACATCTCCATCAGCAAGTTACTGCATTTTGTTCAAACTGTGGTGGTGCTAAATGCCTAAGCAAAGGGTTGCACAAAAGATTGGAAACATTCAAGGTGCAAGGGTTCCTGTGGGGCCTGCTGTAATATATTCCATTCCATTCTGTTCTGTTATGTTATATTATATTATATTATATTCTGGGGGTGAAGGCGGCCAGTGTGTAGGGCTGACAACCATGCCACTTTCATGTGCCGATTGTCTAGAAATTCTGGGAGCCCCAAACTCCTGGAGTCCTAAGGGCCTGAACAGCCTTTTATCTGTTCTGGGTACAAGTGGCTGGCCCTTGTGAGCTTGGTGATAAACCTTCAGGTTTCATAAAATGCAGGTGATTTCTTGACTAGCACAAGAAATATTAGCTTTTCAAGAAGGATTGCTCCATGGAGTTAGATATTCTTGCATCCATTTCAAGGCACATTTTCAGCAATAGCTACTATTGATGTTCACAAATACGCAGGATTTCTGCTCTTCATTCATATGATTTGTGTGTTGTTACAGGCAAGACAGAAAAGGCCGAAAAATCGCCTCCCTATGAAAAGTGAAGGGTTACAGCGAAGGTCTGCTTTCAGTATCCGACTGTTTCTCAGGGAGTTCTGTGTAGAATTTTTAAATGGAGCCTATAATACACTGATGTATCATGTCAAAGTGAGTGGCTTCATATATGCGTACGTACTTAGATTTGTTTGCAACCTAGATCACCAAATAGCATGGTGTAGTAATTAGGCACCTATTTCTCGCCTTTGTTGTTGTTGTTGTCGTCGTCATTGTTGTAATATATCACATGACGTACTATACAGTAACTGAGAAGATCATATAGTTGATCATATTAAAGAAAAATAAATCACACTTTTTCATTTTTATTAAATTTAATGACTTTATGGACATTTTCAATTGTTGAAATCTTTGAATTGAGTTCTGCCAAACACTCATCCTGTTACACTGAAAGTGCATGATATTGTATCTTTTCTTTACCATAAAAGTAAAGGTAAATGGTAAAGTTGACCCTCCACATGCTACGAAGGCATATAAGGGGAGTGGAGGTATAGCTCCACTTACTGTTAGTTTTGGCTGTAGATGGAGGTGAGTGGTCAGCCTCATGCTCCAAACACCTTATGCCCAGGGAAAGAACCCCTGGTACTCTTTGAATTGTAGGGTGGGTGGTCAGCAGAGCCAGTGTGTTCATTTTGAAGAAGAGAACATCTCTTGTCCTGCCAGGATTTGAACCCCAGATTGTCCAGCCTATGGCTCAGTTACTCTACTAGCTATGCTATGCCATCAGCACCTTTCATAACTATAGCCAGTTTCTTTGGTGAAAGGAAGTTCACGTATGCCTCTGATTTGCTGCGTTTTGTACAAATTGCATCATGTTTAATGCATGCTGCATAGAGGGAAGTTTCTGAAGATGATGATCACGTGAATACCATGTTCAGAAATAAGTCACATGCAGCAATAACTCTTAAACTACTTGTCCTTACAACTGAATCACATGGAATTTTTTACTGGAAGTGCAGCTATTGTGCTGTTTCATACACTGTGTGATGAAGATGAAAGATGTATTGACTTTCTGTGATTTCAGGCTTCTGCTGCAATGCTGATGAAATCTGCGCTCTTTTGGATTATAACGGAGCATCGAGTGGTAATCCTTTACCGACATTTCAGGACTACGTATCAGTCCCATCTTCAAGGGTCAAGAAGTCCTAGAAGAGTAGCTAGGACTTCTTGACCCTTGAAGATGGGACCAATACATTGTCCCGAAACATTCGTAAAGGATTACCACTCGACGCTGCGTTATAACCCAGAAGAGCGCAGATCTCATGCATTGACTTGTCAGAGTATAGCAGGAAATTCATGAAATACTGTGCACTGCTATTATGCTCGCACTTAAATAAGAAAGAAATTTTGTGAAGTAAGAATATAAAATTTTGGTAGTTAGATGAGGGGTAAAGACATAAAATTATAAGCATCGTGAGAAAACAGTATATCTGGTGATAAACTGTGACAGTGAATAAAAGTTAATTAGTGCAAATTTTACCAGAAAAACAATGTTTAGACTCAGAATCGGCTGTTGTTAAAGGATTATTGCATGTACCATAGAATTGGGCCTAAGAATTTTACCTATAGGCCTACAAATAACCAAAATGTCTTTCATTATAATTGTCCATTTTGAATTTTAGATTCTTATTTATTTATTTATGCATGTATTTATATGTTTATTGATTTATTTATTATGATTTCTTAAATGTGCTCTCAGGAAGTTTAAAAATAAAGCATAGACTGATAGGATGATTAGCGTGTAATCATTTGGAGAGGGCATGGAAAGAACTGGTTGTGTCCTATTTTGAGGTAAATACTTTTGGCATGTGCCTGGAGTGACGGACTAAAATAACAAGAAACTCTTAATAGTGTGTCCTGCTTGAGATTAGAACTGAGCACCTCCCAAATGCAAGTCATAAGTCCATCACACTCAGCGTGAAGGAGGCATAGTCAAGTAGAGTAAATTTCAATGATCAGTGGTATATATGTGAATGGACTGTACACTTTCACGTGTGAAGTCTACATTAATTGATTATGAAGTGTCCAACCTTTGACGTTTTCAGAACAGCTTTGTTTTGTTCTTAGGATGGACTTGTTCGAGCAAAAGCTCAGGCTAATGATGAATCATACTACATGTGGGCCATGAAGTTTTTCATGGAATTCAACAGGAATTACAAATTTCAAGTTAAACTCGTCAGGTAGGTTTTATTTTATATATTTTCCCCCCTTGATTTAAGCTCATAAATGAGGGGGATTTAATACAATTTATGCCTGGGTAGAGGAAGTCAGATAAAAACGTATCTGGGGGCCTTTAATAACATGGTTTACTTAAACCAGTCATTTGTCAGTAATGTTTTTGTACCTGCTCTGATGTCTTTGTTCACCTTTTATAATGGACTGTTGCTTTAGGTGATAAATTGCTATATAATTTTCAGTACGCATGGTGCTGACTGTCACTCACTAGCAAGAACCATACTATATTATCTCACCTTTGAATCTGTTAATTACTGTTGTCACATTATCTAACTCTTGCAGTGAAACCATGTCTGTCCAAACATTCCACTATGTTCAGACTCAGTTGGAGAATTGTTATGACATGCTGAGTTCTGACAAAAAGAAGATGTTGCTGTGGTCACGAAGGATGCATCTTGCTCTCAAAGCATATAAGGTAAAAATATTTGTAAGTGGTGAAGGAGAGCATAATGTAAACAGAATTTTAAGGTGTACAATAATAATGTATTTTATATTTATTTTACTTTTATTGACAGTTTCTTATACCATGTGTGTCTTAGCTAGGTTTCTTGTGAAGAATAAGGAGAACTAATCAAGTATGTCTGTGTGTTACCTGTCACCTGTCTGTCTCATTAATAGTTTTGAACCCAGTTGATGAATTTTTGTTATACTTGTTGTAAACATATGACATCAGAGATCACTGTTTTTATTCTCCTGTTATCAGTATTATCAGCAATACAATCACGCATACATCAAAGGTGGAAGCAGCAATCTTACTGCATGTTGTAATGTCCTGAAATCTGGTGTGGTAATAGAATTTCGAAAAGCTTGCAGTCTTTGCTACTTAAAATTTTTGTACAGTGTAGAACAACAAAATTGTGACCATTTTTGGTGATAACTATTAAAAATTTGCTGCACTGACATGCAACATTTTGTGTGGAACTACAACTTAAGCATTTTTTTTTTTAATTTTTCAGATTTAAAAACTTACATCATATTCAAATTTTGAGGTTAAATATGATAAATTTAATGTATGCTGTATAGTGAAAATTATGCACATGATTGGATATGTAAATTGTATGCATAACTCCTGCTGGTCTTTTCATATTGAAACATTAGAAGGGAAGTAGGCACTACAATTTTTAGAACTTCTTGTTTCTTTATGCCATGTGTTTGTTTGTGTCTGTGTCTGTGTATAAATGCAACATCTTTATTTTCTATTGTCCTACAGGAACTGCTGATGACGCTGACAGCCATGGACAAGTCAGATAATTCAGCAATACGCGAATCTTCCAAAATCATAAAGAGCAACATTTTCTATGTCGTGGAATATAGGGAGCTAATTCTGACATTGCTTCTCAATTTTGATGAGATAAAGTTCACAAAGTGAGTTCTAGTTTTGTCATACAGACAGTGTAGTGAAATGTAATTGGTGTACTGTAACAAAGGCCAGTGGGTGTCAAATGTGTGAGAATCCTGGAGTGTCTGGCTAATGAACAGTTCAGTGAGATTGCAGAACATGTTCCCTTTAATGAATAGTTCCATTCCTTGTATACAGATATAATAAGCTCAAGTACTAAGTAAGCTGGAAAATCCTGACATCATTATTTTATTTTATAAAATTCGTACTGAAACCAGGAAAATTTATCATCATAGAAGTGAAAACATCTGACCAAAAATGTGCTGATAAGGCCACAGTGTGTATGGATACACTTCTCAGTTGTTCCCTTAAGAATTTTTTTCTTAAAAACTTTTCTGTAAACTCAGTATATAAGCAATCAAGTGTGTAATGTAAAATCTTCAGTGCCAGCTCTTCCCTATTATGTACCTGCATTTTTGTACATAATGAGGAACAGGTTGGATTATTTTGATATTTTTTGATGGTTTCATATTTCCGAAAATATTTAGTCTGCCTTTTGCTGTACTTTTGTTTACTGGTAATTATGTAACAGTGGAAGTATATGACATAAGATACCTCTTCTGACTACCCCTGGCTTCAGTTAAAAGAAATTTACGTAAACATTTACTAAAGTGTGTCTTATTCAAAGGAAGACTTTTAAAAATGGTGTCATGTTGATTGTGTGATGTGTATATATCAAAGTCGTGGTCATTTTCATTAGTAATACCCTGAACCTCTTCTGTCCTCGTTTGCTTGTTAATCTGTCCATATACAACTACATAACCTTGACTGAACAGAGGTTGTTAGTACAGGATAGTTATAAAAGAAGTTGTGAAATACATCTAATTTGCGAGTGAAACTGTTCAACGGATAAAGATGAAAGTTTCTCTTTTTCATATTTCTGCTGCTAGATCTTCTGCCTTATTATAATAAAATTTGATATAGCTGTCCTGTAATAAATATTATTAAGCAAATTAGGTTTCATCCCATGTAATTTTGTGTTTGCAACGCAAAATAAATACCTCCTTACCTCATACATACCAATTTATTGTCAAATCTACAATTTTTGAACCTTTTTCTTTTTATTGCAGTGTTTCTAATATTACATAGTAATGTGGTGGTGTTTTTCTGCTTTGCAGGTCCTACTTGAAGGATCTTATAGAAACAGCACATGTCTTTTTGAAATTGCTGGAACATTTTTGTTCAGATCGGAACATTGTTGTCCAGAAACGCACAGTTTCTAGAAGGCGCAAGGGTAGAAGTGAGTATTAGGATATGATTGCAGTTTCTTGCTCGTGTGTGTATACACCCAAATTTTAAAGCCCAGAACTCTCTTATAGTTGCATCTTTGAAATAAGAGCTTTTAACTTTGCAGATCACTACATGAAGAATTGTCAGGCATTGTCTGTCCTTCTTTTTGAGTCGCATTCAGTCTGACTTGGCAGATTTTGACAGAATTTGGTACAATAAATCCAAACTTATAAATTCTGTACAGCACTGTGTGCAGAGCTCTTAAAGTGAACTTCACTCATACTGCCCAATACATGTGGAAACAACAGAAGTGCATTTACACCCATAAGTAAAGTATGGCTTCCACCATGTCAATTTTCATGAAACTCACAATTGCACAAAAATTGTTGTGGACATCTGCTTTACTGAATCTTGTGAAAATTGGATGAACATTCTAGAAAATACAAGAAAAAATTTCTTTACACCATTAAGTAAAGTTAGGTTTCTGCTGCACTGATTTTCACAAACCCCACAGTTTCTCAGTAGCATTATGTGGAAATCTTCTGTACTAATTTGCATTCAAATTGGTCAAGCAACATGGGAACTGTAGGTAGAAATTTATATGTCCTTACATGAAGTATGACTCTCACTGAACCAATTTCACAGAACTCAAACTTGCTCGACAACTTTATCTAAAGAACTTACATCCCACATGTGATTAAAATCTGACAAATCTTTTTGACACTGATAACAAAGCTAGGGGCAGCTGGACATAGTATTAGCATAAGGTGGCTTTTCGTATTCATGAAGAATGCCTAATAATGCAGATGTTCATTGTAATTTGTTTATTTTAAATAGGTAGTAAATGCATGTGTGACATCTAATGACATGCAGTTTTGTGATACAAGTTTGAGAAATGTTCTTTGACCTGTATATGTTATTGAATTCTTGGAATTTCTGTACAGTTAGGGAATCGAGTACCTGTGTATAGCTGCTGCAGGGGAAGTTTATGATACAATGGCCACTTCCATTATATGTGTAGTATCATAAAAGTTAGATGGTGCATGGGTTTATGCTTCCTAGACGGAGGTTCATGTAAATTGCTTGTTATTTCAGGGTTCTGGCATAACAGGGTGTATATCAAATACTGTCAATGAATTGAAAATTTTTTCAGTGAATTGTTGATGCTGATCAGATATTGTAGTTAACAACACAAGGTGAAGGGTAGGCATTTCTGTCTGTTGGCAATAGATGGTGCTGAGCGTCCTGTTTGAGAGGTCTTGTTTGTTTGTTTCAAAAAAGTGATTCTACAGGAGAAGATTTATTGTGCGAAGTAGTTTACAGAGACGAAACCAACAGTGTGGGTTCAGTGAAACCAGGTGAGAGTCCAATACATGAGATGCCCCATCAAAATGTGGAATCAAATGTATAGGAATGATCAGGTCATTGAGACAGGCAGTATTGAAGGCTTTGTGACAAGGAGGGCCCATTGTACCCCAAAACCATGTGGAGACAACTATAAGGGAAGCTTTTCAGGCTAGTTCCACAAAATTGACTGACTCTGAATCACAGAAACTAAAGATTTCACACTCAGTCACACTTAGAATGCTTTGCAGATGTCTTTTTAAGTGGCATGGTACAAGCTGCAAACTGCACAGGTATTGTAAGGCACCAACAAACCCAACAAACTGATTTTTTCATTGGACATGTTTGACAGAATATAGCAGATTTACAGAGGTCTTTCTTCAGATGAAGCAACATCTCATCTATCATGGCTGATAAACTGTTACCACATTAGGATATGGGGCTCTGAGCAGCCACATCTCACAAGAGAAAGTGAGAGACACAGCCTAGAGTTCAGCATCTGGTGCAGTTTCATACATAACTGCGTGATTGGATGTGTGTGGGGCATGTGTGTGTGTGTGTGTGTGTGTGTGTGTGTGTGTGTGTGTGTGTGTGTGTG
>BLKM01008175.1:1530050-1644065 GCA_013340265.1 Coptotermes formosanus
ACCCCCCACCACACCCTCAGGGGTGCTCCCCGAGTCCACCAGTGCGCTCCACACACACACACACACACACACACACACACACACACACACACACACATACAGCCAAACCCAGTTATAACAATATGGGTTAATGCATCACCTCATCTATTGCAGCAGATAGTCTGTGGTACCAATTAATTTCTCACTGTTAACTGTAACATTATGCTCCTCGGTTATAACAACACTTGTTTATAATGACACAAAATATTCAGTCCCTTTCACGACATTATAACCAAGTTGGACTATATATATAGATATTTTTGGGGTGATGTTGGTGGTTGGATAGAAAGGACAATCCACAAATGTGTGTGTGAATATTGTCGAACAAATTGTGTTACCTCATCTGCAGGAACTACAAATATAGTTTCCAACATGACAGGGACTTCCACATTGGTGTCCTTTATGAGACACTTGCTTAGTACATATTTTCCTGGGTGTTGGATTGTTTGAGATGGCCAGTTCCTTGGCCACAGAGGTCCCCAGGTTCTCAGGTTCATACAAATACTGTAGAGCCCAGAGTTCAGTCTGAAGTTCAAAGCCACATTTAAGGAAACTTCTGTGCTTGTTCAAGGTAAAACAGTTTATAATATACTAAAATTCTTTGACATTGGTGTCAAATGTGAGCAGTCACTAATATGTTGCTGGACTAGATCGATTGTCCCACTTCACTCACACAGTACATTTTGAAAACAGTTTATGTTTTTGCACATCTCTGCTGTACATAAACAAAATAGTTTAAAAATGTAATCCTGCATTTTCGCGTAGTGAAATCCTGTGTCATTTCGTATATTGCATCTCTTATTCTAGGATCAAATGCCAGAGCACAGGAAACAGTACCTGTTCGGAGTCCTGAAGAACTGTGGGATGAAGTTGGACCACAGATATCTACTGTGCTTCAAAATAACTGGAATATTCCAACTGATGTGATCCCTTTTGATGCTGCATCTGACCGAAATATGGATGAGCAAAAGTGAGTGTTTTTTAGTATGTTTTTCATAAACCATGCGCTAAAATTTAAATACCAGACCAGTCAGATAAAGGCTAAATTAGGCCACTACCACTTCCACATCCTTCCAATTCGTTATTCATTAGTCATTCTATCAGTTAGTTCAGTTTATTCTGAGCTACTGACAGTAATAAGCAAAAATAATATTTTATATATGTATATACCTAAACTCACTGTTATTCAATAAAATTTAGTATAGTGAATTATATGATTTCTTTATATGGAGCTAACAAAGAACATAACACATATTGCAATGTGCATCGCATTGTAGCGTTTGTATTTATTTCTAGGGTTGATGCCATGTGTAAGATTCAGACACTTCTTCGTAATCAGCAGTTTGAAGAAGCAATTGGACTGCTCCGTGCTGCAAGGTACACTTATTTGAACTTTATTAAATTTAATCACTTGAAATGGGTTTGGCAACCTAATATCCCCACCGGTCATGCATTTAAAATCAGGATATTTGAAAAATAATTTTCATTCATGTTGTAAGACATGTTAGATGATATTAGGAGCAAGGTATTCACAGCAACTGTATGTGTAAGAATGAAAGTTTTCTAAATATTTATACTGAAATTGAATTAAGGATTCTGTAACAGAGGGAAACTAGGGGTTAAGTAATCTTTTCTGGTTGCACTTCATATCTGTGTCCTCATACCCACTTTGTTTTTGTTTTAGTATTTTCCTGGTCACATGTCCAGCATCTTACATGTTCTTTCTGTTGTACATCCCCTAGAAATGATACAGTTCTCATAAAAATGGGGGGGGGGGGGGGGGAAGTTGCCCTCATCCCCCCCCCAGCCCAAATCTACAAATTAATCTGAATATCCTAGAGCATATTTCCATTTGATTGATGTCCCAGACTTGTTGGGATTAAATAACATGTTATGCATGGTTGTAGGCCACTTGGAATATTGATGTGTGCAGTATATTATATATTCAACTCATAACCCTCTTAACTCATCCAGAGATGAGGAGGGGGAGGAAGAAGTTAATATTTTGCGTGCAATTGGACATGAATAGATATAAAACTGTGTTGGTTCAACCATATTGGTAAGATCTGTCTGCCTTTTTCCATATGCCAGTCACACATTGAGGTTCTCTATATTTCAGTATTGACTGATATTGTGTTATTTGGGCATGATGCTGCTATAGGAATTAGAACTTCTGCTTTGTATGTGGAGGTACTGAGTTTGAATTTCTGTTCAGAGACTGGCTGTCCAATGAGTATGATTTCAGATTTCCAGTAGAACAATTATCCAAATTACTGTCTTCTCTGATGGGACTGCATGGCACCACATTCCTCACTGAGGTATGCTATGGTTTTCCTCAGTCATCAGATGAATGTGATTGTGTTCCTTAAAATAGACCACCACCACTCCCTGCCACACATCATTCAATCCAACTGTACAGTATGTGTGTGCAAGCTCTCATCCTCTAGAGCAATTAATACTGGACACATTATCAAGTGGCTACTGTGGCTTGAAAAACTGGCATTGCACTAGCAAGATTTTACCGCGATGTATGTTTAACATCGGTTGTTGGATACTTAAAACATAGAAATCTGTGGACACATCCCCATAAGGTGTGGGGAAAATTACACAATGGAGCAGTGTGGTTTTTAATGTGAAAGTTGTTGCATTTGTTTCATGTACGTGCCCACAGTGAATTGAGTTTAGAGATGAATTAACTGTGTCATTACATTTTTTTGTTGCTTTTATAAAACACATCTTTGAACATGACCACACCAAGAATGGGCATAAAAAGTGAGCCACTCTCAGTGTCTGAAAACCTGAAATAATAAACAGATTTCCCTGACACCAAAATCACTTCAGAACTAGGCATACCTGTGAGAATGGTTACTGACAGAATGTGTGGGTGGTCAGATACAGGTGAGAATGTGTTAAGACTGCTGCAAATTACACAAATTCAGAATATGTATTTAGTAAGATCTCAAAAATAAAAAAAAAAATTGGTCCTACCGTTTTAAGATGTTGTCCCACTTAATAAATTATTTTATCTTTTGGGTTCTTGCAAAAAGTCTGTATTTAGATTGTGCATACCATACGTGATTTTTCTTCATTTGCTGTTTATTTTATTTTGCTTACTATTTCAGTGCTTTACTTGATTTTTTCTTATTTTAGGGAGGTATGGCCAGAAAATGATTGTTTTGGCAATGCAAATATGACACCTGAAGAGGAATTTATGGCAGTAAGAGATATCTTCATGGCCAACATCCAGAGTGAGTACAAGGAATATTATTAGTAGAAAGTATAGATCTGAGGTGATGATGAAAGTTATGTTGCTTTACAAGAAGTCATGCATAATAGAAATTATTACAAATTTAGAAAGCATTATTGGTATTAAACCTAAGTACTTTAATCCTTTGGAAAATTAGTCATTATGCTTTCATTTTGCAACCTGGGACTGTTCCTGTGTCAGGAGATTAATTTCATGACTTCAGATCTGGACCATAACTCAGTTTCCTTATTTTACAGGGAAAGGTATGCATATGTTTGTTTGTTTGTTTGTTTGCTTTGTGTCTGTTCTTCTGAACCACTAGCCACTTTGGAACCAGTTGATGGATTTTTATTGGACTTACTGCTACTTCTATACCATTAGAAGATGCCCCATGTGTTTGCTATTTAATTTTTTTCCCATAAATGTTACGAGCAGGTAGTCATTCAGACTTCTGGGGTGTGGGCACCATTAAAAACCCTGTAATGTAGGAACTGAACTTACGCTTGGTAATACATTCAGAAAAAATATATGACTTCTACTGAAGTCAAATTTTACTTTCCTTGTTTTCATGGATTAAGCAATATGATACTTTGTACCACCATCAGATGCTTTTGATGGGGATGATTGTGGTAAGTGAATCATATTTATTTATTATGTATAACAACATGATGCCTTGCAAAAGTACCGGTTAGCGTTCAATTTGATAGCATGAACTAATGGCCTGCTGTTTTAAGTGACATGGCTTGCAGATACAGTGAAACCCTGTTAAGAAAATTTTGAAAATTCCAAGAGAATCCTACTTTTTAAGGCGGAAATTTCTTAAAAGGGTAACTTTAATGAAGTGGGAGAATTTTGGTGCTTTTTTATCCTGACTTCTTAGGCGGGAAATTTTCTTAACCGGGTTTTTCTTAAGCGAGTTTCACTGTAAACCAGTAGCCCTCTTTTACATTTTATCCTTTAAAAATTACAGTCACCATGACTGGGCAGAGTTTGAAGTTACATCTGATAATTTACAGGGATTTTGAATTTATCTTGATAGAAATTATGGACTACTGGACAGAAAGTTCAGCATATGACCTGGCATACCAGCTGCTAGACAGTGATGAAATTAGGGAAAGAAATAGATAACTAAGAGATATGATTATTAATGTGTAATTCCTGCTAATTATTTTTATAGGAAGAAGGATTTGAAGCAAAGGAGACGTTATAGGTTATGCCTAGTACTTGTTTGTAGTGTATTGTGTGGTTTAAAATGGACCAGTCTGGAGAAGGAGAATTCTCCAAATCACATTAGCCAGTATTTTATGTGCCTGTGTTGTTCCATACATAGTTCTCAACAAAGTGCGATCTAGTACATCCTGTTTCAATTTCCAGCATCCTCTCATTTCATTAAGGTCATCCAATAGCTGCTTATATCTTCCTCCTTGTCTTCCCATCACTCATCTCTTTCGTTCTATCTTTCCTTTAATGACATGTTTTAGAAGACAGTTCCTACACAAGATGTGACCAATTAATTAGCCTTCCTTCTTTTCATTGTATGTAGGATGTCCCTTTCCTCCTTAACTCTACATAATACTTCTACATTTTTCACACATCTGTCCACCTGATCTCCATCCTTTTCCAGCTTCACATTTCAAAGCTTTCAAGGTATTTTGGATCTGCTTTCCAAAGTGTCCACGTTCAAGCACCATACAAACCTATGTTCCAAATGTAGCATTTTACTAGTGCCTATGTATGAGCAGTTAAACTGTGCCAGATTGTGAATTCATATTGCCATGTGCGAGTTTGTTTTTGCTTGGTATTCTATAAGAATGCTTTAGCATCAGAGATTTGCATTGTCAAAGGAGATATGGCAGGATGAAAGGAAGGGATGCCGAAGGATGTCATTAACTACTTAGCATTAGGTGGAAGGGATTGGAGAAAGCTGTGGAAAGGCATCTGGATAGCTCAAGTTTTATTGATCTGTTTTGAATCCATCTGCAAAATGCTTGAGAAGGGTGTGGTTAAAATTTGTTGAGATGACTGTATTGTTACTTTTTATGGCCAAATTGCAGCCTCAGTTGTGCTGATGATTAATCATAAACTCTGCTTTCCTTGACTTAGCATGACTGGTTGGTTCTGTTGTACTGAAGAAAAGGTTCACCCTAGAACTTGCCATGAAGGCACAGAGGGGGAGTACATATATAGCTGTACTCCTTCTTTAACCTCACCACTAGATTGAGTGAGGGGTTAACACCACGCCCTGGCCACTTTGTCTTTGGGAGTGACCCGGTACCCATTGTATAGGAGGCTGGGAGGGGCCACAGGTCTAGTCTGGATGGGTGTGAAAAATCTCATCCTCACGGGGATTTGATCCCTGGACAGCCCATCCTGTGGTGAGTTGTTGTAGCGAAGGAAAGGGTTCACTAATTGAAAGAGTTCATGGTTGAACATAAGTCGTCAACTAGCAGGCCACACCAGGGCTTAGGCAGATAGTTGCTGGCCTGTCACTGTGGAGGCCCAGGTTCAGTCCCAAGCCAGTCCATGTGGATTTGTGGTGCACCAAGTGGCACGAGTTTTTTCGAAGTACTTCATTTTTTTCTGTCAGTGTCATTCCAGTGATGATCCCCAATCGTTCATACATCTATCACCAACACTGTATAATTTCATTTATTGCCAACATTATTAAATAACACACTTAATAAAATATCAACTAGCATTTGAACTGTCTACACAGCACATATGAAGTACATCATATTCTGGAACTGCAAGTTGATTGTCTGTCTCCATTGCACCTGTTGCCACTATAGTATTTATTAAGTATTGGCAGTAATGTCACAGAGTTGGGAAGTGAGTTTTAAGGGTTTCCTTTTTGTGTCACTGCATGTCCTTTTGTCTTTCTTCTCCCAGTATGTTGTCGATGGACAACATATGGGACCACCGATATGTATTTCATGCTGTGCCAGTCACATGTATTATTCAACTGTGATTTTTTCTGTGCACATATTTAATTTTTATCATGTTCTGTCAAAAAAAGCAATTCTGCAATTGTTGTACATATACAGTGAAACTTGCTTAAGAAAAACCGGGTTAAAAAGTTTCCCGCCTAAGAAGTCAGGATAAGGAAGCACCAAAATTCTCCCATTTCATTAAAATTACCCTTTTAAGAAATTTCCTGCTTGAGAAGTCGGATTTTCTTGGAATTTCCGAAATTTTCTTAACAGGGTTTCACTGTATCTTTCTTCCTAGAACCTATCAGCAGCCTATCTTTGAAATTTCAAATTTTATTTGCAGATTTTCATTTAATAAGAACAAAAATGAACATGTTTTAGATTTGCTTGAAGCAAGATATATATCTTAACCCCAAAGTATGGTAGTAATTTATTTTATTTTATGCGCATTGCAGTCACACTGTCATACTGAGGTGGTATTTTGTGTTCTAAACTCATTCTAAACTCCCGCGGTGACTTTATGTTATTTCCTAATATTGCCTATTAATTTAAGCAGCAGAAAAGCATTATGTGGAAGAGACTATAAGCCAAATGTATTAAAAATGAAGTGGTGAAGGGAAAGTTTTAAATTCAATAGATGAACTAAAGTAGCAAATGAAGACATACATACAGGAACTTTATTACACTCTTAGAGTAGTTACACCAAGATTTTATGATTGGTTGAGCATCAGATTGGATAGCGTATATGGTAGATCTGTATTGTCTGTAATAGTAGTGGTTAATTGTTTGGATGTTACTGGGAAGGTTATGAGGGTATGACTATTATTCTAGTCTCCAGCCGGGTGTTCAGTTATGATTATTTCTTCCTGTTGGACTTTAAGAAATAAAACACTGTGATAGGTGTTGGGTAAGTCATTCTGAATAGGAATAGAAGTCAAAAAACTGAAATACAGGAAGAGTGGAATGCTCTTCCAAAAACTTGGTGTAGCTGGAAGCTTTGCATGAGCGAGTACAGCAGACAGACTTATAAGATGACTTCAAAGTACGCAGTTTTCCTTTTATTTTAAATGGTTTACTTTTTTAAAACATTATTCTATGTGATAAAGTTTTCTAACTGGTGAGCTTAATGAACACAGTGACTTTACCTGCCATTGTTTCACTTGAACACTTCAGTCTCTTCTTTCACAAGAGAAAAATGAAAAAGGATTTGTGGTTCAGTATATAAAAAGTTGGAATTGAAAATAATAACAACAATAAGTTTACATGATAGAGCTGTGTATTCTCATTCTCAGTTTACATGTCTAGCAAATAGAAATTGGTTAGCAATCTTTTCATTACTGTAGCAAAAAATCCTACTGGCTATTCCTGGATTAGTTTTGAAGTTAAACTATCCACTCACCACCGCCGTAAAAAATATAGGATCACTCAATGATTACACTTAAAGTCTGAGTGCCTGTTAGGGCTTAGAAGTATCATTAATCATCAAATTGTTTTCCTGAAATTTAAGGACAACATTTGATATTTTATGTACAAAATATTTGATGTTACAAAGTTTTATAAGTTCTTATTCACTGTTTATTCTTCATTTCATTTCTTGCTTTCTTGAAAGTAAAAAAAATATATGTGCCATGTACTGGTCATTCACAATTTTATTATCATTATCCTTATTAATACTGTTTGATTTCTTACTATATTTTATTTTGGTGAGCAATCTTAAATACTGACCCATCATGTGTGTGATGTCTCCAGAGTTCAAATTTGCATTGGAAATGTAAAGCAGAATGACTCTTACATTACACCTTCAACTCTCAGTAGTGTCTCATATTATCTCATTATCACAAATGTATAACACCTAAAAAGGAAGTGTAATGTCTGATGTTATCAGTTATGACTCATAAGGTGTGTCCATACTTAAAATTATGCTGTAGAGCTTGTTTTATTTCCTATGTTGAATGGTGATGGAATTCCATGGATTAGTATGTTTTCTGCATTTTCCCATAAAAAAGTAATGTCATGTTCCTGTGCACACCATGAAGGCATGCAGGGGGAGTTGTTTTGTAGCTTTACTGATTTAAATCTTGGCATTAGGTGGACATGACTGATTAGCCTCATGTTCCAACCGCTTTACTACCAGGAAAAGAGGTCCCAGTATGCATTATATAGGAAGCTGGGTGCCCAGATTGGCCCCAGAGCTGGTTTGGCTGTTTTTGGGGGGAAAAAAACAGTTTTTACCCCTGCCAGTAATCAAACCCCAGACTGTCCAACCCATGTTCTAGTCATTATACTGATTATGCTGTCCCAACTCTGAGTGTAGCAACTTAATAATGCTGTTTTGTATCACCTGCCAAAATGGTACAGGAACCAAACATGGGTTTATTTCCAGTAATGCAAATGTACATTCACCCCTGTTGTGTCACAGACTGTTGTTAAGTCACGTACTCAGTTAACAGTGAGTCATCAATATCAGGTCTTTGAAGCATATTTTGAATAGGTACACAACTTTCACAAGTGCTGTTAACTTCCTACATATACCTGTCAGTAAGTTAAGACAAGTACAGGGCCATAAATGGACACTGTCTGTGATCAATATGTAGAATTGGTTAATTATGTCATAAATCATAGTAGAATTGGGAACCATTTTAGCATGATATTTGCAAGTAGGGGATGCATCATATTGATTGGTGCACACAGCCAGACTGCACATAGCATATTGGTACTTACCCTTGGTGGTAGTATGTCATTTGTAATTAATTCACAAGTCAAAGCCAAATGAGGCCTTTGAAACATTACAAGTACCATTTCGAGTGTAGCATTCCAGTATTATTTTGCTTTTATTTCTGAGTGAATAATTAGACTCACAGGAAGTAACAGTAATGGTTGCTTGTGTTTTCTGGGCAAATAGTTATTATGCTGACAGCTGAAAATGAGCACTTTGAGACTGGATATAAAATGTGATACTTCTCTCTTCATATCAACTTACAGTAGAGGTTTGCTTTGCTTTAGAAGGCTGCATGCCAAAAGAAATATGAAAATTTAATTAAGTGAACACATCCACATCATAACTAGTGTAAGTAAAATCCATTAGTGGAGGAAGGGTGAAGTAAGGGTGCTATGTGAAGTCAAGAAAGGTGTAGTAGTTCGTGGCTTCCTTGTTGCTCTATTTCAAATTAGTTGTTCCTTTATCTCGTCTCCTTGTGTGCCTATCAATGGCTGAAAACTCTGTTGTTGTTGTTGTTGTTGTTGTTGTTGTTGTTGTTGTTGTTGTTGTTGTTGTTGTTGTTGTTGTTGCTGCTGCTGCTGCTGCTGCTGCTGCTGCTGCTGGTGGTGGTGGTGGTGGTGGTGGTGGTGGTGGTGGTGGTGGTGGTCGTCGTCGTCGTCGTCGTCGTCGTCGTCGTAGTCGTCGTCGTAAATGAGTCCCTGCATAGGGGAGGAATCATAGGTATAACTTGGGGGGGTGGGGCATCCCTCCTCCAATATTTTTTGTATCTGAGAATAGGTTTCTTTCGGCTGCTGAGTTGAAGAGGACAAAAAAACTGGGTTGAGAGTGGGGGAAAGGGTGTATGTATATTAAGGACTGGTTCAAACCAATCTTCCCCTTTTTCTAACTCCTTTGTAAATTAAAGTTCCCAATACTCACGGTCGATTTGGACCCCGCCCTCCCCACACATGTTATTAGCCAAGTCATGCGTATGTCGGCAAGTACTACTGCAGTACTCCAACTGACCCGTCCACTATCTGAATAAAATATACGCTGTGAGGCACTGCACTACAAGCTGGCAGGTTGTGGGTTTGATTCCCAGTGGGGTTATTGGGACTTTTCATTGACTTAATCCTTCCAGCTGCCCTATGGTTCTGTGGTCGACTCAGCCCCTAACAGAAATGAGTACCAGGGATATCCCCTGGGGGTAAAGAAGGCCGGTGCGTAGGGCTGACAATGTTGCCACCTTCATGTACTGATTGTCTAGAAATTCTGTGAGCCTGAACCTCCTGGCGCCCTAATTGCCTGTCCAGGCTTGTAATGGGATAGCTTTTACTAACAACACTTTGTTTGAGGGAAAGGTTCTGTCTCCCAAGTCTAGTATTTGTAGAAAGTACAATTGGTGTACCACAGTAATAGTAGCAGTTTTCATATTATCTGTTTTACTGGTGTCTTCCCTTTATTTGTGAGGCTATTGATGTTGTTATGAACAATAGTTTAAATGTTTGATGTAGGAAAGACACTATCATGTTTTAATATAGGGCAGTGGTAATTATGTCTACCACTTTCTTGAATTTTAAATTTCGTGTGCACACTTAATTTATGGGTTTCAGATGCTCTGTCGAGTAAATGGTGATTATTTCCCCAAACATCACTAATTGATTGGTATTTGTAATGAAGATGGAGTGCGTTCTCTGTGAGGCAGGAATTAAATGTTTATGTATTATACAGCTTCGCCCTGTAAAGGATTAATAAGATATTGTCTCAGAATTTTAATTTTGGATGAGATTCCAATTAGTGATTTCTTAAATCCTTGCAGATAAATGCCAGGATTAAATTTCATAGCGGTCCATAAACTGAACCTTCCATGTCATTCCCAATTTACTATTTATGATCACTCTCTTATATCATTTAGAAGCATATAATCTTTGTAGCTGATATGGTATTGTTAAATTGCCTATGACCTGTGACTTGGAGGTGCTGAGGAAAATCACATCGCTTGAATCACAGCTGTCAAATTGAATTCATCAAAATACAAATCAGACTCCATACTTATTCTTTCAGTTCTGTCAGAATGCAATATAATTAATGAAATTAAAATTATTCAGGAGGATGGATGAAGGAAAGCAAATAAAAATTGAATTTATTGTAACAGAAATGACATTTTCTTGTATGTGCAATTTTACCCATGCTTGTTTTGATGTGGACGTATTAAAAAAAGTAAGAAATTGCCTTATCATCAGGCTCTGAACCATAACTGTACATCATTAATAAACTTCTGGATCTGCTTCGTATGTACTCAGATAGGTTAATGATAATTTTGTTGCACATGGATATTCAACCGTTCAAATCACTGCCTTCTTTAACTCTCAAAAACTCTGCATTTTGTCCTCAGAATGTATTTATGGGTTTTATGTGATTATAAGAATAAAAAGCAATTATTTACCTAAGCAACATTGATCTTTGTAATTGACTTGATGTTTTGTTTGCAGTAGGGATTGAATTTTGACATACGGTTTAGGTGAACTTCAGACTTTACACAGTTAAAACTTTTACTTTATTCTAAGTCTAGTACTAATTATGTGATGAAGCCTTTTGATGATACCCAGTGGTTATACAACCCATAGCAGCAGTCATTGCCATTGTGTTGTTTCAGTACAAAGACATGGCACTGCTTAACATATTCCACTCAGCATTAGAATGCCTGTTCAGCTACGTTATTCCTCTAGCACTTGTAATTGTCCTCATATGCCTCCCCTGTGTTCAAAATTAACCCCTTCAGAAAGTAGTGTTTCCTTATGTGACTATGATTGATGCTTCATATTAACATTTATGTTATCAGAAATTTTGGGTATTGAGCTGCAAAATGATTTTGTGTAGCTTCATTGAGTTCTGGAATAATTTCTGCTATTGTTATTCTTCATAAATATGAACACAACCGTGTGTTACGGCCTGTCAGAACAGTGAGAGCTTACACATTTTTGTGTCATCAGTGAGTTATTGTGTCTGAACTTTCCTGGAAAGGAAGTAGCGACATGTTGTTACAGCTCTGTTTGCTTTCATCAATGAAAATGAACCAGTTAAATGTAATTGTATGTACTGAAAAGTAACATGCTGCTGTGATACTATTGAACATGAATTTTTTCCATATTCATGTTACTTAAAATTATCTGTTACATTGTTGCTTAAACATGATTTTCATATAGTTCTTGGGTTGTATCCAAGTCTATTGTGGTCATGTATTGCCAGTCTACAGGGACCCTACCCTAGTATCTGGGTGAATGTCACCACAGATCACCAATGCTTGACATGCTTCTAACTTCAATGTCCTGTTGTCGGCTGTATTCAACAGCTTGACGTCTTCTACGGTTTGCACAGTGTGACATTGCCATAGCAAATGCTACTGCCATGGCAAGACCTACACCCAACAAAACAAACATACTGGGATGTGAACCTGATACCAGAGATGTTGAAATGTTTTCCTTGACTGTTACGTGTGCGCCTGAAGCAAATGTGTCACTAGCTCGGCTGCTGTAAAACACAGACACATCTCCTGTGGAAAGCGTCACATTTTCAAAAACAAGATTTTCTCCTTCCAGCAGTGAAGTTATATTAGTTGAGTGTCCTGTAGAACTATCACTTTTCTCTTGCATGTTGATGTAACTAATGTTGCCACTGTAGTTCACATCACTGCTTGTTGCATTTCTGTGCTGTGGTACTACTTTCCCGAAACTCTCCGAATTGTTTCTGTCTGCTAACTTGGGTTTGTTTGTGTAAAAGCCTGTAGGAATCTTTGTAGAGTGGTTTCTGTGTACAGAGTTGTGAACAGAGCTGTGTAATGGGATTTTGGGTTGGATTTTGGAATTTGGATTGGAATGGTTGGTAGATGTGTTTATGGCCTCATGCTTCATCACCATATAATAGCCAAATTTCATGTCGTTTGCTGTTTTGTTTGCAGATTGGTTCCTAAAGTCTGAACTGTCATAATTATATTTTTCTGAAGTTTTGTTGAAAATACTAGCCTCCATTGGGTTGTTGTTATCACTGGTTTTGTTTCCTTCACTGTCTGCATTCAGAGTCTCATCCCCTTGCATTATTTTTTTAAAAGAATTGCCCTGATAATGCTTGAATTTTTGGAGGTCTTTGTTGGAGAATTCTTGTGGAAGTACTGTATCATTTTTTATGTGATTTGAAATGAGTTTGTGGACATTCAAATTACTGTGCGCACTTTGAAGTGGTTCATTATTAGGAAGAAAGTTCTTGTTCTTTGAGTTGGGAAAGAATTTGTGTTGTGCCCAAGGTTTATTTATAAACAGAGTCTTTGTGGAGTTTGATGGATTGTTGATATATGTCTTACGGGTTTCAAAATTGGTTATGTTTGTGCCCACAAATTTGTTTACAGTTTTTGAAGAAATATTTTGATTTTGTACAGTAGTTACATTTCCAATGTGATGGGGTGATTTGTGAGTGCCTTGCATTGAGTTCTTGTCTGTGAAAACAGTTTTGTCATCATGTACAGTAATGTTCATTTCTTTGACATGTGGTTTGAATTTGGGTATAGTAGGAAACATTATTTGCGTCTGTTTTGTACTGTCCCCAGCTGGAGAGATCACTGTTCGAGTTTTGGTAGTTGCAAGCATGCTGTGGATATTGGAGTTATTGGGTATTTGATTAATAAGAAATGTTCCAGAAGTTGTGGTGTCTGTGTAGTTGACACTTTTAAAATCTACGTCATTGTCGGGCGAACGATTTGTGACTGATGAATTAGTGGAATACATGTTAGTAATGAGGTCACCTTCATAGATTGTGGTATTGAATATGAATTCCTCTGATCCTGTTAAAGTGGAAGGAGTGGTGTATGCATTATTGGCAGTGGAAGAAGTTTTGTGTGGTGTGGTTGTAGGGATAGTGCTTATTACATTTATGGGTGACAGTGCAGCTGTGTCAAGTGTTGTTGTCGACCTGTTCATGTCAGTAAAAGGCCCTATAGAAGGTGCAGGATGTTTGGTGAATGCTGTGTACTTCTTATGCAGAGGATCTTCAGTGGAAGGTTCTTTGTTATCGGGGATCTGTGTGTTGTGTATTCTGAAAACTGAAAACATTTTTCTTGAAACTGATGCAGCATACCTGGCTTCTGTAGTTGCTTCATAAGTGTTGCTTTCCACTGGTGTAAAGAAGATTGTAGATGAACCATTGTTGTTGTTGGTTGTAATGTTGAAATCTGCGTCACGGAGTTGTATGACAGGTGTTGAGGTGAGATGTGGGGGAGAAGCACAGTAGGCACCCTGAAGGGATGTTTCCAGCTCCTGTTGCTGGTGTTTCTGCTGTTGACGTACCCAGTTGGCTAACCAGAGCATGCCCTCACATTCCCACTGGTTTCCATTTAGCCGAAGTGTACGAAGCCTCGGGAGGAAGTGGAACAGGTCTGACCGGAGGTTTGTTAGTCCAGTGCTAATGAGATTTAACTCACGAAGTTGACGAAATGCTGCCAGTGCTGCTGTATCTGCCAGAAGTTGGTGGGCTAGAGCAGGACTTGACTCAAGATCTAGAACTTCTAATCTCTCTGGCGATGTAACTGGGAAGGACATTTCTGTAGCATCAGATGCTGAAGATATGATGCCACCAAGATGTGACAAACGAAGAACAGTCATCAGTGGTCCTGATAGAGCATTCCCTGGGAGACTTTTCAGCGGATTTTCTGATATATCTAAGGTCTCCAGTGCTGTCAACTGACTGAATGCACCATTCTGAATGACTGTGATACCACTGCAACAAAGTGACAAGTGTTTGAGATGTGGCAGACCTTGGAGGTCACTGGAGTTTAACTGTTGAATGTGGTTGCGCTGAAGATGGAGGGTTATGAGCCCTGATGGCAAGCTCCGTGGTATGATGACGAGATGGTTACCTGATAGATACAGGGTAGACAGCACTTCAAGCCTTCCCAGGGCATCTTCTTCAAGCTCTTCTAACTGGTTATCAGCAAGATTCAGAAGTTGCAGGAGAGGGTAGCTGTCCAGATCTCCACACCGGATGGTGGTCACTGAGTTTCCGGCTAGCTGTAAAGTTCGGATGGATCTCGTGAGCGCGGCCGGAACTTGAGTGAGACCTGACCTTGATACGTCCACGGTTTGTAGTCTCCGCCCTGTCCCAACCAGCACCATGAGTTGCTGTTGCAGGCGGCCCAGCACTGGGTTGTCGGCCAGTATCAACTCCGTCAGACTGCCCATAGACTGGAACGTATCGGGAGACACGCTGGAGATGCGATTACGCGACACATCTAGCTGCTGGAGATGCAGAAGATCGCGGAAGCATTGATCGCTAAGCGCGTGCAATCGGTTCCCGCTCAGATTAAGCCTTTGGAGATTGTTCATTTCGCTAAAACAACCATCATCCAAGGAAGAAATGTGGTTTGCAGATACGTCCAGTTGCTGAAGACCTGTCAGTCCCTGAAAATAGTCTCCATTTAGAGATTCAAGATTGTTCCCAGCCAAGTTTAGTAGTTGCAGACTTTGAAGACCGCTAAATACGCTGTTGTTTAAAAGCGATATCTTGTTAAACGATAAATCGAGGCAGCGCAGACTGTTATTCAGGCCGCTTAACGCACTCGGCAGAAGAACTGAAATCTGATTTTCACTAAGACTTAACCTCTGCAGCGTTGGAAGACACGCAAACACGTCTTCTTTCAAATTCGAAATGTTATTGGATGACATGTCTAAGACTTGAAGATTCTGCACACCTTTTAACCACTGATTACTGACATCGGAAATAAAGTTCCGACTGAGGTTTAACACTTGTAAAGAGCTTAACTGAGTAAACACTCCATCTTGCAGGTTCGTAAGGAAATTAGATGAGAGATTCAGTCTTGTCAGTTTGTTCAGATTCGTAAACGCTGCGCGCTTTAGGTCATGAATTAGACAGTTCCTCAGGGTGAGTTCTGTGAGGCCGGATCTCTTAGCCGCTGAGATGTCCGCAATGACTTCGGGGTTCGATGTGTTGAGCACCTCGAGGCTCCTCGTGGTTGTCGGAAGATGACTGAGGCCGCTTTTGACCTCCCTGCACGAGACGTCTGTTGTATTCACGCACACGCACCCGACGGGACAAGAACTCGGGATCGTCCCGTTATTTGCGCACACCACCACTAATATCAGCGCGGTTATGAACAGCGTTTGGGCCATGTTTTAAAACACGCGATGCTGTGGGCTTTCCAGTGTCCCATGCGAAGGTGACTTTTCGATCCTCACTTCACACATCTCACACCGTTTAACGCCCGTTTTGTTGAAGTTTCAAAATACATTATGTCCTCGTGCCCCCGATGTAGTGATATTTATTCGAATTTTAATTAAATCAGTTATATCAACATGTGCTGATAATAGTGTAAACACATCCATTTGTAAAAAAAGCGCATTGAAAAAATACAGCGGATATGCTTCTCCAGTCTTGTATATAATATTTCGTCTTACCTGTGTTTATAAATATTTCATGTGAATAATTTCATACATAGGTTATTACGTTATATTTATTCGCAACACTTGTTGCTGTGCGGACAGAGTACCCGCCTAACGGAATAATTTGTAGGGCGCAAGCGGAAACGCATCCCAAAACAAAAGTAATGTCATAAACTGTAGTGTTTCGTGAGCTTTAAAATGTCATTCTAAATCAGTACATACAACACCAATATGAATTTCGGTGTCGGTTGTGATAAATTTGTCTCGGGGCCACTGTGGTCACTCTTGCAGACGCGTTAGTACCTTCGAAATCAGTTTTTGCTCAAACTGAGCAGGGAGGTTATCGGAATTTCTCTATAAGGCAGGTAAAAGAAATGTTATGGTTAATGTGAAGTATGCTTTAATAAAACTATGCCGTTGCACGCCCCAAAACGTTAGTTAAATTGTAACCGTTGGATGACATATTTGCGCCTGCCAGGAAAAAATGTATGACTTTATTTTAAATTCTTCCTATGCTTCTAAGTTTATTTTGGATACGCGGATTCAAACTCCACACCAGATAAAAATTTGCACTTCTTATTTCGACAGCTTGTTAAAAATTGCGGAAGTATTCCGTAAATGATGTAAAAGTTTCAACTTCAGTGCTTCAACTTCAGGAAGAAGTTTTTGTCTTATGTATGTTTGCGGACGTAAGATTTAGAGACAAAGTGTAAATTTCCTAGTTCACATATTTACATCAATACTGTTTACACATAAATCACTTAAATTGGTTTCTTAAAACTTGTCGGAGCGTTCAAGAGAAGAGCAGAAAAATATAAATTTTTTTTGCAGTTGATGGCTTTGAAACATGACACTTAGAGTTGTTAACTAGTCTATTCACATATTAGTCACTGCTTGGAATTACAGAAGTTTGAATTATTACAGATGTGTCATGGAACAATTGATATAACATTGGTATGACACGAACACGCAACGTTTAACGAATCTGAAAAAAGGAAGCATCTCTAATGTCCAGGTGTAATGAAGTAACCTTTTATAGTGACTTGATTTCGTTGAATCCTTCAGAGGACTCATTCACATCCGATCTTATCGGATATTAGCTCACAACTGACTCACAACCAAGGGGAGATTTCTGTCTCCCCTCTGGTGATGATGTCGGTTTCCAACCCTCTCACTCGCGCCAACTACCCCCTCTGTTGACTCCCTGTAACCACCCTTAACCGTGCGCGACACTTCTACTGTTGACCATCCTAGTCCCAAGCTCCCGGTGTACTAGCGTTCAGCAACACAAGACGAAGACAGACCCGCGCGTCGCCACCGCGCAACCAACCCCGCCACCTTGGTCGCTTTTGCCACCACTACTGGCATCCCCCTCCCGTGCCGGTAATATGAACTCTGTAAAACATGAATGGTGTAAGTCGATTCCTGTTTATTTTCTTGGTTTGCGCCTGTTTCTATAGGGAAACGAAAAATCCTAACGTCCTCTCTTTGTCCACTGGCGAGGACTTCTAGTGTCGTGCACTTTGGTCAGATTTAACGCTGCAGTTCTCGCCTATCTACAATTATTACACTTAGTGCAAAAATTTGTATTTGTAATCTGAATTCATGGGGCATAACCCGCCTTTTCTTGGAGGCAGGAGCTTCATTATTATATTCTTTAGAGCCCGCCAGTAGGTCCTGTCCTGTGCCAGTTGTATTCGCAGCCTCACAGCCCATTTCTTTAAATTTTATCTTATCATCCCAATGTCGTGTGTATTTCCAAGTGGTCTCTTTCTTTTACGCCTCCCCGTAAACGTACACATTTGCTTATCATGCCCATGTTTGTTAGGCCTACGTGCCCCACCAACCCTTGGTTTTATAACCCTAATACTACACATTGAAGAGTACAAGTTATGAGTATTACCTTTATGCAGCTTCCTCCATTTTCATATCGAAATTTTGCTGTTTGGTCCAGATGTTTTCAGTACATTAATAGCAAACGTCAACTAGATAGATCTTGGCGGGATAGATCTTGTACTAAGCCAATAGGAATTGTCGACTCTGAGCCTTTGTATGCTACACATTCCAGACTTTTTACTGAAGGTGTTTAAAGTTGTAACTTCTGTTGGTGATATATCTGTTTCTAGTTTCTGGCTAGGATTCTGGCTTTCCTGATGTTTTAACAGGGATTTTCTCTCTTCCGTATGAACAGGAGAGTATCTGTGTTGTTCCCTCAAGGCCAATTTGCATTGAGCAACTTCACTGCAAAAAAGTGCCTGAAGCCACACCAGTAACAGGTAAAGGCAAATTAAATATATCCATGAAGGCGTATGGGGAAATTGAGGTATAGCTCGGCTGATTCTTAAGTTCGGTACTAGATAGAGGTGAGTGGTCAGCTTTACGCCCCGGCCGCTTTACCCTTGGGGAAAGCCCCTGACATTCGTTGAATAGGAGGCTGGGTAAGCCCCAGATTCGGTTCCTAAGCACTGGAGAAAATAAAAGTTTATTTCCCTTGCTGGGAATCGAACCATTATTCCTGTATCGTCCAGCCCTTGGCCTGGTCGCTGTACAGATTACGCGACCCAGGCCCGTGTATTGTATTATATTGTGTTATATTGTATTACAAGTTCCTAAATTTTATGACATGTGCCTTGCATATATTTCTGTGTATTTTCATCTTTAGGTGTTAGATAATGGTAGCAAGCATTCGCAAATTTAATGGGCTTTTAAGCGACTCGTGAATGCGAGGGGAAAAATAACGAAAGTGGCGGATATATCGTCGTCGTATAGGGTGCGTATAGCATTGTATTATCCTGTATTATTGTATTGTATTATTATATTAAGTGGAACACTCTGTATTTACAGCAAGACAGAAACCATAGAAAAATGCGCTTTCAACAGAAGGAAAACACGCTGAATTCTGTGCTTATCAAATTAATATCATGGAAAGTAATATGTTTAACCCTTTAAAAACAAAGCGTATCTGTTTTATATAAGGACTCAGTGCGTACCGCGCTGTAAACACTCTCCACTTCGGTTATAAAAACCAATCTCTTAATGTTTTATAAGGCAAAAGTTGCTGTTTGTTCTGAGATCCACACAAAACGCATAAACGCAATGTGAGCACCACGTAGAATTTTTTAATGTTAAACCTGGTGGTACGTAAAGTTACCGCTAGGCTTTAAAAAGTTAATTTAACGACACTCAGTTGTTAAGATTATAACCTTGGTGATATGTGGTTGAGTATGGAGCACTGGTGAAATGATACAGGGGAAAGCCGAAGTACTCGGGGTGGGGGTGGGAACTTATCCCGGTGCCTCTTTTCCCACCGCAAATCGTGTATGGACTGGCTTGCGATTAAACTTAGGCTTCCGTGGTAAGAA
This sequence comes from Coptotermes formosanus, assembly GCA_013340265.1. Classification (NCBI taxonomy): domain Eukaryota; kingdom Metazoa; phylum Arthropoda; class Insecta; order Blattodea; family Rhinotermitidae; genus Coptotermes; species Coptotermes formosanus. The sequence continues at coordinate 1,549,772 of BLKM01008175.1, forward strand.
GCCGGCAACGAACTGCCTGAGCTATAGCAGGGCCACGTACATCGCAGGTTTCATGGGGCTTTTATATTTGTTTGTGTGAAGAATAATTAAATTGGGATCCTCTGTCCATAAGTCACATTTTATGAGCATATTGTTAGTCTTTCTCTATAGCCTGTAGTTTTACCACTCATTTGTGCTGCGTAGCAATGACGAATGTTGGGTTCTTAAATTTTTTTATAAGACACCGACCGTTGTTTCGTTTAATGTTCCTAGGCTTGTGTCTGCAGGATCTGCGGTAACTGCCGCTACAAGGCGGTAGAAATAATTGCGTCACGTGTCAGAATGTAGCTTCACGTCTTTCATAATTTTTGCTTCGGGTCACACTATTCATCATTTCGAAAGATGCTAAACGAGTGTGGGGAGGAAAGAAGTTCTCTTTCTAACGCCGCATCCTGAATTCTAATTTCGTAACTGTATGTGTAGAAAGGTTACTCAGTGTTGATATTATACGTTAAGTCTCTTGGCTGCAGCAAGAAGGCTTGTGCAGCACTACGAAACGTCGATTGCCGGGGACACGGTTTTCCTGCTTTTGTAGCAGGAGAAATTGTTTGGAGACTGGCAGGAACCAAGCAAAATTGAATTCATGTCAAAATTAAGAGCAGTTTAAATTCGAGGAATGCTTGTTACCATCCGGTTCAGAATCTTTAATCCTGATTGTCTTTTAGCTGTAGCATGCGAATAATATGTTGGACATGTTATAAATATTACTTTATACACACGACGTTTCGGTGTTCACCCTTCACCTGAAGACGAGTGGAATCGATTCCTAAAACGTCTTGTTTATCGGATATACCTCAGTTTATGGACATTGTCCAGCGTAATATTGGTGGAATCTTTAATCGGCCAGTGTCCTATCTAAAACATAAAAAATCGTAACTTTGCTGTTCTACCTCGGTATAGAACTTTTGTGTCTCACTGAAGAGCAAGTATTGAGGGTGTTCGAGAACAAAATGCTGAAAGTGTTTGGACCAGAGGGTATGTTTTATTTAGAGTTAAAGCATGGCAGGCATTATTTAGCTTGAATTACAGATTTTTAGAGTTGGGAATATTGCTGTTCTGGTCTCTGTAGCAGTTCTGTCAGGTTATGGTATGTATTTTCTTGAACTTTGAGGCAAGGTGGTCTTCCCAGTGCATTGCAGTGACACACAAGCTCTGTTAGACGCTAGCAACTTGGTCGTAAATGTGCATTCATGTGTCATCACCAGACTGTGGTACAGGGTAACAAGTCGAAACTGCACTCACTAATAATTTACTTACACATTAGATGCGGGGAATCTTTCTTATCCTTTAGTTCAGAATCTTTTATTGTCACGTTTATTATCCAGAATATAACATTTCAGTCACACAAAACGAGAAATTGGCGCGTTTTTGTGGATTTGAAACCTGATGTCATACTTCAAATGACAAACATAGATTGAGGGCGTTTCAGACCTGTGGGCTGAGGAGAATATGTGAACGTAAGGGAGGGGAGTAACAGGTGGCTGAGGAAAGTTACGTAATTCGGGGCTTTATATTTTGTAATGTGTGAAATACAGCGCTGTGGTCAGAGAAACTTAAGGGAAGAAACCAATTTGAAAACAAATGCGTATATAAGACAGTTACTACGAAAGCATATTTATCGTAAGTAAGATTATATGGACCGGGAACACACGGTACTGAACCTTCGGCTTCCGTAAAAGGCGAGGAATTTGCTGACAGGCTGGGACTATTGGCTTCTCAAGAAGCATTTTGTTCCATGGAATGAATTACTTCTGATGCTAAATATTATTATGCAGCTAGACTGTACGGTTACTTGCCAATATACTCGTGCTTCCTCGTTAGAATACAGTAACGATCCTTTAAAGATGAAAAAAGTGAAAATACGTATCTATCCAATGCTCCCTGTTTTCCGAAAGAGCATTGCTGTTTGCAAGGTTTTCAGTCTTCGTCCATTTGTCCGTCTGGTAAGAGCACCACGTAGGTGACGATGAGTACGGAGTATTTGTTGAGTGATATTGATAGGGGAAAAGTTCTCGGAGAAAACCCCGTCCCAGTGCCACTTTGTCCACCACATCTCACACGGACCGACTTCGTACCAAACCTGGGCATCCGCGGTGAGAGACCAGCAACTAACAGCCCGAGCCATGGCACGTCATTTAAAGACTAAAATTAACCCAAACTGTACGTAAAGATTCAGTTCTTAACGCACAGTAAACGCTGTGCATGTAGATTACGAAAACCAATCGGTTGGCCTAATGCTGTATAGAGAAATAATCTCTGCTTGTTCTGAGATCCGTGCATATCACAGAAATGCACTCTATGTGCAGAATGTAAAATTTTTGAATGCTAGACTTGGTAACATGAAATAATCACAGGACCTTATATGGTTAAGCTTTTTGTTATAACCGTTACATGTCACTTTATTGTTGTCGTATTGCAACGTTGTCCTGGCATGTGAGGTTCGTCAGCTGAAAGTAATTTATTTACTAGCTGAATGACTATTGGTTTCTCAAGAGATACTTTTAAAAAACTGGTATTTTGTGTGCTAAATATAGTTACGAAACCACTGTTACTTCTGGACAGATTTGTTCCTTATGTTACACTTTGTCAGTATGTATAGGTTGTATAGTGTTGTTGCACTGTTGTCGTAATTTTGCGTTGTCCTGTTGATGAGGCTAGTTACCCAGAACAATGAGTGTATGATACTTGATCTCTGCTGATAGAGTGGTGTAGAGCCCGTTCGCAGTCTTTTGGCACCGCGCACAGAACTGATTTCAGTCCGTCCGCGAGAGGTACTTGAGGGTTGTCGGATTAGTTGGTTACGAGCAGTTACAGAGAGCAGCGCGTTTTTCGTCACCTACTACTCGAACTCTATATTATGGCACTAAGAGAGGAAACCACAGAGTTAACCGCAATCAGGGACGTGAAGTGGCACACGGTGTGTGGAACTGTGTGTCAGAAGGGGCATTATGTAGAGTAAAGATGGTGTGCTGACGCAAGAACACAAGTCCATGTTTTAAGAACGGTTAACGACTACTCTGTTGCCGGCATATGTGCACCCTTCATCCGCCCTTGCTATGACACCCCAGTCATCTCATACGCCAGGCTGTAAGCAAACTGCCTGCGCACAATGGTGTCGCAAGAATGCAATCCGATTCTACGATACGGGACCTAGTATGACTATGTACAGATGTTGTCTGATTGCTATTTTAAGCTACACAGACACTTCGTGGAAGACGTAAAGTCCAAAATTCCTCAGGGATTCGTCCAATTTACATTCTGTATAGAAGGGTCACTTAGAGGAAGCCGTACTCTTCGTTACTAACATATTACACTGTTACGCTAATAGGTGTTCTGTGTTTTGTAGTTAACGTAAAATTAGGTGTTTAAGGAGTGTGATGCTTAATATAAGGCCTTTCCTGATCCTTTGCCAACAGTACCTTAAAAATTTGAACCCCGTTTTCACAAATGACCCTCCGGCCATCGAGGAAAAACCACAGCGTAGTTCCACAAGAACCAAGTCGCGCAGTGTAACCGTTATGTATGATATGGGTTTAAATGTCCCCAAGGCTGTGTGGCATAAAGTGTAGACATCATTAAGAAACCAGCACCCTTTAATACCAAAGCTCCCCTTTTGACGTGATTCCTTCCCTTCTGACATTCTCCTTCACAAAGATTGTAACTTACTTCGGACGGTAGCGCCTAGTATTTGTGGGTATGGAACTTGCTTCCTGTGACGCTTCTTGCGCTTAGAATTTTGAGGTGGCTCCTAGAGTTTTGGAAAATCTGTGCTTCTCTGGTGTAACCAGTTCCGAACTGAAGATTTTTATTGCAAACCCTTAACCTTTTCCAGAGCTCACCAAACTTCTTATTCCGGGACGACAGGTCCCTTGACAAGGACTTACAGAGCAGGTTGGTGTAGCGGTGATGCTGTAGCTTTTATCGGGAGGTACCAATTTCGAATCTTTGCCAATATACAGCCAATCCTGACCTAGGAATTTCGTGGTTTCTTCTGTCCTAGCAGCAAAAGTCCGGGATCGTAGGAGGCCATGACCGGTTGCTTCCAGGTTCGTCAGTCGTCATGCATCCAATCATTCGGCACTATGTAGCCTGAGCTACTAACAGCGTCATGCATAAACCACACTAAAAAGTAGTGCAGTTAGAATTGGAATTAAGCATTTGTACTTTATGCCTGTGTTTCTGTTAACAATAAAGTAGGAGCACAGTGTGGGCGCATGCCCATTGCATCGGATCGAAATGCGCTCCGCTACTGCCGACAACCAATGCTGTCGTCGTCGATGTTGCCGTCGCCACGACGGGAAGCTGTTCGGTCTGGGTCCGCTAGTTCCTTTCTGTCCTGCCAAGCTCCTCTCTCATTCTCTATCGTTGCTGATTCATTTTTTGGCGAGAGTGGGTGATGGGTTTGGAAGGGGATGAAAAGTTGAGAGGCATCTGAATGGTAGGCGACTCAATGCAGCTCTGTCGCAAGCTAGCGCGATAATAAGGCCATCAATTCACGCTGTCCCGTCAGAATTGGAATTGTGGAGTTTTTTAGGTTGATGTTAGGGTCAGAAGAGATGGGGAGCTGAAGTGTTGGCCATATAACTCAAATCCTCTTGAAATGCTCTACGTGGATGGCCGAATTGAATCTCTGGTATTTTATTTTTTGTTGAAGATATCGATGCAGATGGTGCAATTATAAGCGATTCTAAGCAGGCGTGATTTCAGACTTCGACGCTGTGTGAAAGAGATCTTCGCTTTTTTGAGATGTTACGCAGCGTAGATTGGTAGTTGCCGACGTTTCTGGACACCCTAGCTTGTGGTTAAAATTCTATCTAATCTTATTTTTGATCCATAATGGACCAGTCTTCAAGATCCATAATGGATGAGAAATACGATTAGATGTATGTATGCACATGTGCATGCTGCCGACGTTTCGGGACACCCGAGCTTTTAGTTACAATTCTATCTAATCATATTCCTGATCCATAATGGACCAGTCTTCAAGATCCATAATGGATCAAAAATGCGATTAGATGTACGTATGTACATATGCATGCTGCCGACGTTTCGGGACACCATAGCTTGTTGTTAAAATTCTATCTAACCGTATTCCTGATCCATAATGGACCAATCTTCAAGATCCGAAATGGATCAGAAATACGATTAGATGTATCTATGTACATACGTATGCAATACCCAAACCCACAACAATATACCAGCGTATAGAATTTTAGCCACGTTTTACGAAATTTTACATCGTTTAAATTCAGCTGCAGAAGCTCCTTTGACATAATGCGTATTACTGATGTAATGTGTTATACTCTAATGAGTTTTGAATGTTGGTGTTTAGACTCCCTGAAGATAGAGGACATCCGCCGAAGCATGTAGGAGTAAACAGGAGATTGTATTGTTGGGTATGTTAGATGTTCACATGTTGGTTTATAAATGAGAAGTTTTGTCACAGTGCATGGAATGAATAACGTTAAAATGACATTAACGGTTGATACGGTGTCGTAGAATTAGGGTCGATTCACATTGTACGGCACGACACGACACGACACGACAAAAACCAGCGTGCATTCACATCTACCGTCAGTTAACAGACAGGTAAAATGCTCCCTTCTCTCAAACCCAACGACACTGTCTCTGTCGTTAGCTGTTGCTGACGGACTAATGCGAATTCGAGCATGTGAAAACCATGAAAGAATATTTGATCGTGTAGTGTCGTGTCGTGCCGTATAATGTGAATCGACCCTTACTCGGTAACGATACGTTTTTGAAGCGATCCACAAACGACATTTCGACTCTGTGGGTAAGGCTGTGCTTGTCTTCATATTGGCAACGATCCGATTTCAAGCCCCTGCAGCATGATCATATTTTGTACTGCTGTGTTGCTGCATGTCCCGGTACAACATTTTCCGTATTAAATAATTTCATTGATCGATACACCTTCATGGCGTCAGTTGACGGTTAGTCAGTATATGCACTAGAACCCGGTTATAACGACATCGGTTTGTACGACACCTCGCCTGCAGCGTTGTGTGTTCTGCGGTAGCAATTAATTCCTCACTGTTAACCATAATATTATACTCTTGAGTTGTAAGAACACTTGGTTATAACGACACAAAATATGGGGCCCCTTTCGTGATGTTATAACCGGCTTCGACTGTAGGCTATATTTTCCCATGGTGGTCCAGATTTGCAGCTTGAATCTATGTTAGTTCTTGTTCAAATTCTTTTCATTTTTTCAATTCCAGCAAATTTCTACCCACATGAATTTTGCTAACGAATTATAGGCTGAGATTTTGTGTAACTTAAAATAATCATAAAAACATGAAACACGATTTATTCAATTATTTGCTCCAGTGAGTGTACTCCCATGAACCGAAAGAAACAGTCGGAATTGGAAACAAATGTCACGTCGGACAACAGGCTGTCTTGACAAGGTGCGGGTGTATATTGAACACAAGGAAGGCCTGCCTGTCAGAGTGAGGTTAGGGTACCCCTCTACCGTGTAATTGGCTGTTTGTCACAAACGAAGCACCGCTGTTCGACGTCCCACCCTCCAGCAACGTTGTGCAGTATTCAGTATCGACTGCAAGTCTCTGCTGATTACCCGACGTTACACGATGCGAATGTCATTTGGTAATGGCCCAAGGAACCGTATGCTTCAAATCTGCAATGAAGTGGCCGATACAAGTTACGGCGTGTATCTGAAATATTCTTCTAAATATTAACGCCATACAGTGTATGACACAACACACTTTACATTTAATTTTATTACCGGTATTCTAAGGTAAAGGTAACGTTTGCCCTGTAACAGGCCATGAAGGTCCAGAAGGGGAGTAGATGTATATCTCTACTCTTTCTTTAACTTCGGCGCTAGATGGGGTTGGGTGGTCAACGCCACGCCCTGGCCACTTTACCATCGGGAACGAGACGTGGTACTCGTGTATGCGAGGCTTGGTGAGTCCCAGGGCCGGTCTGGACGGGTGCGGAAAATCTCACCTCTACCGGGATTCGATCCCCGGACCGTCCAGCCCGTATCAAATCGCTCTAGTTTTCTGAGGTGCCGTTCGGAAATCTGCTTGGACGATTTTGAGGGAGGCCTCGAAACATTGTGAAGTGGCAGTAGGCAGTGCCTGATTTGAGATTTATACGTGGTATAAAAAGAGACAGTTTCGGTGGCTGCGCTCTAAGGCGTTGGTCTGCGGCCGCTCTCTTGCTGGGACTGTGGGTTCTAAGCCCGCCGGCGGCATGGATGCCCCTCTGTCTCTTGTGATTATTGTGTATTGTTAGGTAGAGATCTGTGCTTCGGGCTGATCACTAGTCCAGAGGAGTTCTGCCGAGTGTGGTGCGTCAGAGTGTGATCGTGAAGCATCGAAAATGAGGAGGCCCTGGCCCACTAGGGGCTGTCGCGCCATTAAAAAAAATATACACAGCATATGTGTTTCTGCTGAACTATTTATCTAACTTTCAGCTTCTTGTGGTGTTTTAGGTGCGTCTGGTACTACAAGGGCTTTTAATCTCGATATAATTGCAGGCGAGTGAATTTCCTTAATTGGTAGCTGGGTGGACGGTAGCATTTGTTGACTTTTCGTACATGTTTTAATTTGGCAACTCTGCGAAGAAGTGAAGTTGCATATTGCTGCATGTTTTTCTGTAATGTACGTACCACGTTGAGGTTGGTCGATATTTTGAAGTCATGCCTTGATGTGTCATTATCTATCACGTGTTGCATTTCATGATTTACAAGATGGTTGACATTGACACGCAAAATGACAAAGCAAATCAATACAAGGAAAGGCTGTTTGGCCGCGGTAATTAAAAGTATGTTCCAAAACATCAAAACGCGCTATTGTGTTAGGACGGCGCTGTAATATTCATAAACCTGAGTTCGTGTCGCACGTTGTTTCCTCTTAACTCCATTGACAGCAGTTTCCGAGTACAAGGAAATGCTGTTTCGTTTGTTTATTGGGGTTTCAGGAAAATCGTGCTTATAATAGGATTTATTGTCGGACATTCTCTTGACAGGGATGTACCTTCTCATTTCATATCATAGAATATCTGGGTTTGTTTAATCTTTACGGACCACTGCCACCGGGTGAAACCCCAGTTGTAGTTAATAAATACATCATGTCATACGTATTTGCATTCACGTGCCGATCCCAGTGGCCGCGTGGCTGTAAAGCGGGTTGTATTAGCTGTGTGGTTACTGGTTGAAATCTGAAACACTTCTTAGCACAGTGGAGTATCTAATTTGCTTTGTGTACGTATATTATACAATAGTGACTGTTTTCAAAAATTTCACACTAATGAATACTCGGTTTTATCTTCGAATCAGTACGTCACACTATATTACACGTACAAAGAACGCCGTGATTGTTGTGCAGTTAATTTGGATTTCTAAACTTAGTCTCAATGTGAAACACAGCAAGATGTGGCGAAAAATAAGTGGCTTGAAGGTCATTCATCAACTGAAACTCGCAAGTTCATTTAAGTCGTTTCTTTTTTTTTAATTACTGATTGGCGTTTGTTGACGTCCATAAATCTTGTTATGGATGACAAGGTAGTGACTCGTGAAACCCTCAGACGGTGAATCCCCAGTTTTTTTTGTCTCTTCTCGCCTCTCCTTACAACCTCAAGGATAACTTTGAAGGATGCGGGTTTAGGCCTTTGGTTTGACTTCTGAATACTTTTCATGAAGCCCGACACTTTAATTTGAATTTCGGATTTCAAATAACACCTGGTTTTCCTTAAAGCAGAAGTGTGTGGTAAGTCTCTGTCTAAGATCTTGTGATTATCGACGTTTTGAAAATGTCTTTCATCGCTGTGTTTGCTAGGGACTGGTGCATTAGCCACACGTAATTCCTGTAGAATAAAACTTCCCTTGCCATTTATAGGAATATCGATTATAGTTGTAAACAAAACAGATTGCTGTATCATTGACATATATAGCTTACAGAAACATGCTAAAGTTCGTTCTTCTGAAATAAGCTTTTTGTAAGAGAGAGCGAGTATTGTGGGATAGGCAAAATACGAGTATATGGTTATTATTGCTGTAACATAAAGATCTTTAAATTGTTTATGTTGTATGTAACCATGTTTTTCATTTTAATTAATTGTAAAATTACATGTTTTAATCTTGTGTCATGGTAGCATGCGTATTTTCTAACAACAAGCCATTATAACATTCTCTGTTAACCACACAACGAACAAACAAAATTATATACTTTTCCGCCACCCTAAATAACAACACTCAGCTGGATATAAAATCATGTTATCGTATCACTTTGAATACAGTTTGGTACCTGCGATTGCTGTGCGTTATCAACCAGAAAAAAAAGTGTGGTATTCATTATTGCCCATTTGTTTCAATATAACTTTCTTCTACTGCTCAAATTGTGTGAAGTATTAAGGTATTTGTTGGGTTCGCTACTGTAAAGGGCTGCAGAGGTAGCCCTCAAGCGGAAGTGCAATTATACATGCCAGTTCTCAAATGCCTGGTTCAATGACAGCAGTTGTCACCAGCCAACATTAATGCACTTAAAGGAAATGAAAAGTAGTGGTTATTTTTTGCTACTCTGTCGGGCTGTCCTGGGCGCCAGAGTTGCCCATAAAGTAGATATTTCTTCTGCCGCACATTCATATCATTTCACTCTTTTAAACTGCGAAGGGAGGTGTTTCGTCAACAGGCAGTTAGAGCGAAACACGTCTTGAACAATTTAGTTCTTCACAGTTGACATTTTCCTGTCCCATGCAGGGTCATCACTTTACCAGAATAATCAGCGAACGTCTTTTTGTCTGCGGGCAGGCGGTTGGCCACTTCTCTGCAAAGCATTCGCCAAACACGACACGTTTACATTAATTTTTCATGTTCATTTAATTTTGGTGTATAACAAAATTCAGACATCGGAAGTCTGTCAGACTCAACTGAGATTTGTAATCGTTAAGGCTTTATTTTCTTTCGCAATTGACTAGCAGTTGAATGATTTTATTCAGCACACGTTCGTACTGCGCCGTGAATAGCCTCATTCAACTGATGTAAAGGCTGTTTCCCGTTTAAATAAGTTACCTGTCACGGATATGGCATCTTCAGTAAAGCTTAAGTTTTATACGGTGTTTTTTCTTTGGATGCTACCTAAATAGATAATAAATTAACTCTGTCTAGTCCATCCGGTATAGATTTATCCAGTACGTTATGAAACATGCACCATCATCAACCTTTCCCACAACAGAAATCGGTTATATCTACGCACACCCTGATAACGCGTTTAAGTTGAACTCTTGTCATTAAAACATGAACTTCTGTATAATCAAGCCTTCTAACGAATTGAGTCAGGAGACAAGATATCATAAATGGGAAATCATTTTTGCTGTCACGTGTTGTATAATTACGTAGTAACATGCAGGATGTGTCCCGTTATCCTTATCTCCGATATCCTTTTCCCCGCGTATGCGGGACCGAATTATTCAGAAACGTCGCTTAAAAATTCCCCAGCTTCACACGGTCACATCCGTGAAGCACGAATTTTTCAACAGAAAGCGGTGTCAATCTCGTCTACTTCCGCCATTTTCTGCCACTTTCGTGCTTGTGATTACGAGCTCTTGACTGTGATTCCCCATCAGCCAGTAAGACAACAACACCAGGAAACGAATAACCGTTATAACATCGGCTATTTACGACGGTGAGTAAAATGAAACCCTTATAAGTGCGCAAGAAATCAAGACTCTACTGCGTACAGCTGTAGGCACATCAAGTCATCAGCATGAGTTAGAAGCATGTACTGTGTGTGTGTGTGTGGGGGGGGGGGGGTTAGATCTGACCGTACACTGAAAAATCGCAAAGCTGTACCGACGGTATACGCACTAAAATTAGCTGGTAGAAATTCTTTAACCTTTTCATTTTACTCACCTGCATAATGTAATAATAATGATGATAATAATAATAATAATAATAATTTTAATGGACTGCATACCGGTGTGAAGCTAACAATTAATTATATTATATAACATGTTGCCTCACTATTTTTAAAATACATTTTAACCCTTTTAAAGCCTAACGGTAACTTTACATACGACCAGGTTTAACATTAAAAAATTCTACGTGGTGCCCACATTGCGTTTATGTGTTTTGTACGGATCTCAGAACAAACAGCAACTTTTGCCTTATAAAACATCAACAGATTGGTTTTTATAACCGAAGTGGAGAGTGTTTACAAAGCGGTACGCACTGAGTCCTTATATAAAACAGACACGTTTCGTCTTTAAAGGGTTATTGAAGTTATGAAGACGGTTATATACTATAATTAATAATAATAATAATAATAATAATAATAATGTAACGCAATTGCGCACAATGTGCATAACATAAACAAACAGTACACTGTGTGCAAAGTTAATCGTCCTTTGCAGTAGTTTATGATAGATCGTTTTATGTCGCTTCTTTCTACGCTTTTATTACTAATAGCGTGTCAGTGATCACCAGCAAATTCATCATTGTGGAAATATGACCTGCGAACAATAAATATTTACAAATAATTCACTATTTGTGATTTTTAAATTAACCATGAACGTTTATGTTGCAGTCGTACGTCAATGTCCGACATTAACTGATATTTAGAAAGAGAAGTAACATGTTACAGCCACTGTTGGCCGGAAACTAGGAGAAACGCAAATTAAAGCGTTGTGTTCAGTCGTTTAACAAATATCTGGCTGTGCAGTGCAACAAAAGTGGCTGTTAACGTAATGAGTTGGCAGACACGAGTAGTGAGACATTTTTTGAGGACATTATTTAATTAATGATAATAAAACACCATGTCTGTACACTAGAGGGCTGTATTAAACCTTCCTTTACTTGTTTACAGTGTTATTTGCGGCACGTTTCGGCCTGTGCTTGGCCATCTTCAGGAAAATCGATCATATACACGGTAAAATACAAACAATTTTAAACATTTAATTAATGCTTTTTGTAAAAAGTGGTGGACACACCAATCCGCTTGCAACTACATTTAATTAATGCTTTTTGTAAAAAGTGGTAGACACACCAACCCGCTTGCCACTAACTCATAGCTATGTTAGTTTTTATGGGCGGAATATTCCCGCTTAAAGGGAATTCACTGTAAGTGGCGTTTTTCTTGTGTAATTCGACCACGGATAACGAAAACGCCCTGTATAAAAACCGTAATCTCACAGGTAATAAAGAATTAATGTGTAAAAATAATTTCTGCTTTTACCTCATTGAGAGAAACAGTGATGTTGGGTCTAGGGTTCACTTCCATGCCCTCGCCCGCTCTGCCATTTCTGTTATGCGCTGTGATGTTCGAGCAGTTTTGGATTCTTTGCACGAAATATGTAAATGAGCTCGAGTCTCCAAGCGCCACCGCTTGGTTCATCGCACAGTGATCGCATCCTGTTTACTTGGATCTGTAATCTAATTAAATAACTGACTCCATGGACTATCATCTTTCTTAAGAAATAATATTTCCTCAGATGGTCCAGAAATGCCCTGCGTTATCGAATTCGAAGGCTGATCTCTGGCTTCAGAAGGGTCCCTCACTTGTCCCTGTCTTGAGCCAGATTAACCCATTCCACGCCCTCCTATCCTAATAAGTTGCATTGCGTAGTCCTTCCCTCTTCTATCTACTTGTTGACATTGAATGTAGAGGCTTTTTTTTTATTTTCACTAGATCACACTCAAACACACACCACAGTCGGTAGGACTCCTCTGGACGAGGGATCGGCCCGTCGCAGAGACCTCTACCTGACAACACAAACACTGTACAAGAGAAAAACATCCATACCGTCGGTGGGATTCGAACCCACGATCCCAGCAAACGCTCGGCCGCAAACCTACGCCTTAGACCGCGCGACCCTAATAAGTGCGGAGAAAAACTTCGTTAATATGTATTCACTGAGTACAAAAGTTTGCATCAAAACCATTCAGTATATATACCAGTGTACCTGATGATTCACTGGTGAGGTACTTTGTCGGTATGTTTGTAATCCTGGCGAACTTTATTACATCTGTTCGTTAACTGTTATTGTATTCCTTCAAAGTCTCATTTGTTATTACAGTATGTTTCTTTCTTGGGGAAGAAATTAGGCTTTTGAGATTAACCAATTCTCACGACACGCCGAATGAACTTGGTACCACCGAAGGCCTCTCCAATGTCAGCGGAGGTACGAAACTGTGACGTACGAGCAGAAATAACGACACTTAATTTAGGGTCGTGAATTCGTGGTGATGTAAGAAAAGTACACGCCGTATTTCCCGCCTCATAAGACGTTGCAAGTGATATGGCATGCCTTGTAAGTAGGAATCTTTTTTTCGGATTGAGTACCTTATGTCGGGCATCTAGGTGCAGGATGATTTTGGGGGACTTCTTCCGGGGGGGGGGGGGGTATACGTCTTATTAACCGGTAAATACGGTAAGTATTGTTAAACAAACTTACATTGAGTATAAAATAACAGGGAGACAGTATGACAATTTTGTTTAGAGTTGGTTATGATGGGGAAGACGTAAAGAAATTGGCGCTGCATGCGAAATTTGGTACAGAGATATACAGGATGTTTCTTTTATCGGTGCCCTGATAGCGGCACATGTTATGGGATGCAGGCATTCTGTATGATAAAGCAGGCGTGCTTAGAGACAGACAAAAAGAACGCTGTATTATCAACATACACATGGTGTATTAAATTGAACATTACTCGCAGTTTTTTAAGGGAAGGCTGGCAGTACTCACGGATTAGTCCGCTTTTCTTTCTTAGGAGAGAGGTACCGCCGGCAATGCATATTGTTGCGAACCACCAGTAACAAGCATTGCTTGATGTGTACAGTTACAGATGTCTCGATTGTGGGAAAGTTTGGAATTGTGTCCGAAAATTTAACATACACAGCATCTGTACTTAATACGAGTAAATAAGTTCTTAACCGAAACAAAAGAACGCCTAAGAGAGTATGACATTGTGTATTTTTGTGGGTTTCGGAGGGATATTTTCCATAATTTTTAAACCCTGAATATTGAGGCATTATGCTTCTCCCTAATATTGCTACCCACATACCAGACTACACGGTGTCATAACCCTGAAGACCACTATATGAACCTTTACAGACGCGGCAGTCTGAAATTATATTAAGTATTAACCCTTTAAAGACGAAGCGTATCTGTTTTATATAAGGACTCAGTGCGTACCGCGCTGTAAACACTCCCCAATTCGGTTATAAAAACCAATCTCTTGATGGTTTATAAGGCAAAAGTTGCTGTTTGTTCTGAGATCCGTACAAAACCCATAAACGTAATGTGGGCACCACGTAGAATTTTTTAATGTTGAACCTGGTCGTATGTAAAGTTACCGCTAGGCTTTAAAAGGTTAAAACTCGTAAGAATACTTTCCGATGAGATCTGCACTCTTATGGGAGTCTACGCAAGACTGCTTAACCCTTGAAGATGGGAGTGATAGGTTGTCCCGAAACTGTGTACGGAACTACCATTCTACGCTATGTAAAATTCCAAAAGAGCGCAGATCTCATTAACACCGCGGCGGAAGCCTGAAATCACTCGTGCTGTCCGAACTTCTGTGTGTGTGTTCCACGTTTCCACCGATTTTCTAAGCGGAAAGTGTATCACGCAGAAACCATACATTAATCGTGTCATGTTATAACTGATTAGATACCATAAAGAACTCTTAACGTATTCATTAGTGCATTTGATTGATTGCGAAAAATGGCGTGCCAACTGGTGAATATTTCCGGTACTTGACATTTTTTTGCTTTAGAATGAATGATCTTATTTCTCCTGTTTCCAGTATGTTTTGTCATTGATTAAACACAGTTGCTCGATTTTGCGTGAATTATTTAGGAGCGCATTATGGATCGAGAGGCTTACAAAGCGAATAGGAAAGCGTCAATCATCTGTGTTAGCCCCTGATCACACCGTGTTACACGAGGTGGGATTTAGCTTTGCAGTCGGTAACAGATCTGCTATAGTCGTTTCATGGCAAACCAGTTTTGAAAGAATGTTTTAGATGTCAGGGTAATAATATTGTGTTATTTGTATCAGATTATGTTATACGAAGCGGATGTTTTGAATTACGGTGTATTTTTTACGATTTCTGTATTACGTGTATGTCTACATTAAGATGAGCGTGACAAATATGTCAAAACTTGTGTTTTCATTTCGAGAGACCAGGAGAAAGTACATTCACTTAGATTTTGGCAGTAGGCGCTTTACGCGAAAAGGTAGCAGAAGAAAATACGACTATCAGTTTTGAATACAAATCTTGGGGGGAGGGCGCGGTTCAGCAAAAGTATTATGATGATGATGATGATGATGATGATGATGTAATCGAGTGCCATTGTAATATGGACAAGGACGGTTCATTGTGGCCTGCTGGGATTGATTGTTCAGCTTTCTCCTCCGTATTCCTTCTCTTCCCACACGTGACGTAACATGTCAAGAGTGAAGCCTGCGGTGACTTCGGCAGTCGTGTTGTTTAGGTCATTAACAGTGTCGGGTAAGCCTGTTAGAAACGCTTTGTGTCCGACAAACTCCCATGAACAAAGGAGTCCGCTTATGTGATGTCTGGTGATAGAAAAGACCACCAGGCGGTCTGTTGTGATCAGTTCATTAAACAATGAAGTGAACATTTGTATGTTTGTTTGTCGGAAAGCATTGACATTGTGCAACGTGATATGCTGTAATATTTGATGATTCTGTAAGATGTTGGGTAACTTGTAAGGAAATTCAATTCTTCAGCTCACTATTGTGCAGGAATTTGTGAACTTTGCAACAATGTCCCTGATTTCATTGTAGCTGTATTCAGTTGGCTGTGTACAGTGATATAATTTTTTTGCATGATTTTTATTGCTTGTTACGAAACCGGAAGTCTCATTAGCCTTCACTAGATCTTATCTTGAGCCAGCTGAATCCATTCCCCAGCATCGCATTCAGTTTGTTTAATGTCCCTGTTAATATTGACCTGCCTAAGCTTAGGACCCCCAGGTGGTCTCTTCCCTTCATATTTTCCGACAAAAATTTGGCATGAATTTGCGTGTCTTGGGCGTTCTACGTGCCCCGGTCTCATGTTAACTAGTTTGATTCCCGTAACAATATTTGGTGAAGAGGTACTGTACATGCAAAAGTTCAGGCTTCTGCCGCTGTGTAGTTGAGGTCTTCTGTCTTCTGGGATGTTACGCAGCGTATATCGGTAGTTTGTTACCGACGTTTCGGGGGAACTTATCGGTACAATCTTCAGGGGTCAAAAGTCCAAGAATAATGGCTTCTTCCTTGAATATGGGACCGATAGGTTGTCCCAAAATGTCGGTAACCAACTACCAGCCGACACCGCGTAAAATCCCAGAAGAGCGAAGGGTTCAGATATTATAAAACTCATGTAGATTTATCCATACTTCTCGTACTGTATCTTCCTCAACAACATGTCTTCAAAGACCCATAATCTCTGAACTGTTACATGACTTCAGATGTGTGTATATGAAGTGTGCTCTCTTTGTGTACTGTGCTATACGCCAACATGCCTTCACATGTCCCACAGCGCTAGGCGCTGTGCTGCCAAGGTTGCACATTTGACATCTTCACCGCTTTGCACTATACAGCCGTCCCACGCACACATTATTTCTGTGGCTGTCAGCGACACGTTAAATGCAGACTTGATGTGGGTAGTGCTGGCGCTGTCACAGTTCTTTAACATTCAACCGGAATGCTAACGTCTGTCGTCCTCTTCTGTCTTAAGTCTCTCATTCGCTGGAATTCCCATCCAGTAGGTAGGTAAATTTTTTCCGTTCCTCTGTGGAGTGTAGGAGCAGGAAATTCTAGTGTCTCGGTCTCACTAACTGATGGATTTTTTAATTTTTGTGTGTCGCCTCGTAAAGTTGTGTAAATGGTTATTGACGTTGGAAGGACAAGTGACATGTACACGAAGGAACCCTTAGTTAATGGTCTTGCCATGGCCGGCGGTTATCCGCCGGCCATCCACCGTGGAGGCCCAGTTTCGATACCTGCTCAGTCCATGTGGGATTTGTGGTGGACAAAGTGGCACTGGGACAGGTTTTTCTCCGAGTGCTTCGGTTTTCCCCTGTCAATTTCATTCCACCAGTGCTCCATTATTAGGGAAAGGACAAAAAATAATCATCACCTTCATTACAGGATTGTACAAGAAGCCTTAAGGTTGCGGTGGGTCCGTAGCTTGTACTGCGGGGCCCTTCTCCACTAAAAAAAACCCTTAGTTAAGAGTGTAAGCGTGTAGACTGATGTCGTATAAACGACTGTTTTTACGCCTATTTTGTTATCGTACACCCTTCACTTGGGACACGCGGTAGCGCAGTTGGTTGAGGCACAAACCGGCAGGTCGCGGGTTCGAGTCTCAATGGTGTCATTGGAATTTTTCATTAACATAATCCTTTCGGTCGCACTGTGGCCCTGGGGTCGACTCAGCCTCTAACAGAAACGAGTACCAGGAGTATTTCCTGGGGGTAAAGGCGGCCGGTGCATAGGGCTGACAATCTTACCACCTTCAAGTGCCGATTGTCTAGAAATCTGAGAGCCTTAACCTTCCGGAACCCACAGGGCCTATTCAGGCCTGTAATGGGATTGCTTCACCTTTACAGCCTTCACTTTGCCCAGACATCAAGTATAGTGCAATTGTAATTTTGTTCTTTATAAAAGGTAAAAAAACACACTTGTGTACTCGTACGTGTACATAAAGTACTGTAGTGTCTGGTGTAACCACACATAAATCTATTTTTCTGTATTTTATGTTTGAGTGTTAATGTTACTTTTTGAAATGAAGTTTGGGTAGAAATTAGAATGAGTGTATAACAAACAGCACACCACAGCCAACACCCGACCAAGATAAACAATCACATTAGACAGATGATTCCAGCATACACACATCCAGCTTATTTACCACGTGACCAGTTAAGTCAGTGTATTAGACCCATCATGTTCCACGATTAAGTAACTGAAGACGATTGCACTACGCAATAGATCAACTAGTGAATTACACGGAAGTGTGAAAAACAGAATTTTAATTGATAATATTTAATGTTTTATTGTTTTATGAGACAAAGACTTTATAAGATTTGTGCTGCATTATTGGACATCGTTTAACCTATGACGTGTAATCTTGTGAAAGTAGTGACAAGTGTACCCCTGAAGATGATGCGTCGGCATCGAAGCATGTCGGGTAATTTGGTGTAAATAATGACATAATAAAGTGTTTCCACATGGAATTTGTGCATTTGTTGGAGAATGTTATTTGCTGTATATAAAAAATGCACGGTGAAGACAGTGTTAAAATAGAATTAGTGTGTTACACGTGCCGACAACAGGAAGGCTGTATCTTGTTATATTCCCTTAGCAACGGCAAATATTTGTTGAGTTTGCGTTACGATGTTGCTAAGCGAGTTGAAAAGTGCTGATTGGTAAGTCATGGGAGCGCGTGTGGATTGTTTGCACCGAGGCGCAGTACCTTTTGTCTCCCAACTTTCATCGAGACCACTTGTAGAAGATCAGTGCTAGAAACAGAAGTTTCTGATAGCACTGTTCATACCAGGTGAGTGGTGTGTGTCGCATCCATTGTTGTGTTAAATTGTAGTAAAAGTGTTACATTAGTTTTTTTTTTCTAAATTCAGAAGTATTAGTAAAAAATTGGATTAAATAATTGCTATCATAATTTCCTTATGTTTCCTTGCATACAGAAAAGTGTTTAAAATAATCATGTCAATTCTCAACAGGGATTATATTCTTTGCCATTAGGAATTATCGTGTTTTTGTGTACGAGAGTGTAAGACTACCTAATCTGCACTGAGATGCCAACGTTCTCGGGATTAAAAAAGTAAACAAAACAGTAAACATTATAATTAGACATTTCTAAATTATGCAGAATACAGAAGGCACATTAGATGATTTATGTATCTACACGTTTTCAATATTCGGTCTATAGCATTTTAATTAATATGGAACATGGTCTGATTTTAGACACTATCCCGACAACTGTCTTGAGGAACGTAGACAAACTACGAAATATGGCAGGATAATTTGTCTCCTGGCTGACATCTGAGAGAGGGAATTCCCTGAACAAGCAGGAGGAATGCTACCTAGCCTAAAGCGACTTCCGATTTAATGTTCAGTGCTTCACTTCTTGAATAAACTACCATAAACAAGAGAGGCAATTTACTTGCAACATAACATCTTGGCGCGTTCGCGTAGTGTAAATTCCACCTCGGCTGTGCTAATAGCCTGGTACCATTTCAGTCCAAGAGAGCGCTTTTATGGCTAGTCAATGTCGCCGGCAGCAATAAAACGTACTTAGGCCTTCATGTAAAGTGCCCGATATTTTTGGACGATTTTAACCAGATTTGGACGTTCTCAACAAATCATCATCATTCCAGCATCAAAGTTAATTGAAATACGTCCCTTAAGGGCCGCGTTGATACACGGACAGAGACGGTCGGACAAGCGGCAATGAAGAAACTAATACGGTTTCCGCCACCTCCAAACACGCCTTAGAACCTTTACTTCCAAAAGCCAGTAATCCAGTACATGACCCCATCCCACTTCTTGAAGATCAACTTTAATATTATCTTCCCATCTACGACTAGGTCTTCCAAATGATCTATCTGCCTCAGGTATCCCAACCCAAACCCTGTTTGCACCTCTCCTGTCTCCCATACATGCCACGTGCCCATCTTATTCTTCTTGATTTGTTCACTCGAATAATACTTGATGTGGAGCACAGATCATAAAGGTCCTCGTTATGTAGTCTTCCCCAGTCGCATGTTACCTCGTCCTACTTAGGAACATTTAACATACTGTTTAAAAATACAGAATATAATTTTTGCCCCCTGCATTTTGCTTTGCCTTTGTTACGGCCCTACTTTGCAGCCCGGTGGGGCTCCTTTCAAAATCGTTCTTCCTGCTTGTCCTTCGCTCTGTCTTCACGCATGAAACAATGCGAAAACCTCTGAACCGATTCTCGTGATATCTGATATTTTTTACTCATACCTTTTATCCAATAAAGTATCATGTTTTCCGTAGATCTTAGCGTCTTAGAACTTTATTTTTTGCATGCTGTTGGGCTGTATGATATTACATTTGTTAAACAGTTCATGTGCTCATTGAAATAAATGTGTAAATGTAGTGGGTATATTCAGTAAATTTACTATTACGTTATTAGAGAGAAGTAAACTGCATATTCAACAATCAACAACACCATTCCGAACACACAAAAACCATCAGGCTGTTATAATTTATGAATATTAAACAAATCTTATGTCTACATGAATATACAGGTGAAGATATATATGAATATCCCGTTTCGTTTCGTAGTCCTTCTCTCTTCTCCCTACTTGTTCACAGGATGTGTAGAGAGTTTGATTTTTCACTTGATCACACTGAAACACACATCACATTCGGTAGGACTCCTCTGGACGAGGGATCGGCTCGGCGTAGAGACCTCTACCTGACAACACAAACACTGTACAAGACAAACATCCAAGCCCCCGGTGGGATTCGAACCCACGATCCCAACAAGCGCTTGGCCGCAGACCTACGCCTTAGACAGCGCGGCCACTGGGATCGGCGTATGTAAATATTCAGTGAGGTAACATCAGATTATAACTGAGCTTGTTGAAAAACATTTGCTTTATTAATACCTGAAAATAAACTTAATACATTTCGGCACAAGACAGAGTGACAGTGCCAAAATTTTACGTTACGCATACTTACTGCAGCTCTGTATTTAAAGTTATGTACAAGCGTTTCCTCCCTTCGTGAGCCAGCACGAACTGTAACACTGAATGAAAGTTTACAGTCACACAGCTGTAGGTGCACTTGCTGAAACACTGAAACTGCTCAAGTGGTGATGAGGAACTTGTTGATTGTTTAGATGTTACACGTACCTCGGAAAATGTTGTAACTCCAACCAGTACGTAGCTGGAATAAGGGAATCAACCTCGATTCATTACTTTATGTATAGAGTAACCTACAAACTCAGAAACTCTACACAATTATGTGATAATCAAATGACTTCCAATACGGAATTAACCTTGAAGCTTTCAGAGGCAGAATTTACCTTCCAAACAGTATAATGTTGTTAAAAGAAATTCTAAATGCTGACCAACGACAACTTTTACCGTCAAAGCAGGTCTGTTGGATTATTGACTAAATAATAATAACTTTCAATCAAATAGGGAATGTTTGGTAATTTGTTACTCATTTTTACAGACCTGATATATTCCGAACTATTTGATTCATTATCAAGTATTCCACAAATTCAGATAATTGTTTCGATTTTTAAAGCTTATGGACGTTATCCGATAACTGACATTGTTAAAATAAATGGATCAAGCTTAACGAACCACCCTTTCCGAAATATATTGCGTCAATAAAAATAGTACACAAGTAACGAAGGTACTGCATTTGACTGAGGCGAGAACTGTGTATTTATATTGTACGAATTTATTTTAGAACCTGGAAACGGGTTATTAACTTGTTTTCTTATTCCTGTTCCGACTTCCATCGTTTGTTTGCCGAAATGCTGGCTAGAATAAATTAAGTACACACAGTGAAGGTCCTGCCACCGTTTCCCATGTTTCAAGATGCTATTGCATGATTTTTATGCAGCCAAAGAGATTTAATCCATACTAAAAGTAGGGAAAACAATACCAAATAAACAGCTACTTTTAAAATTCATCAAATATACATTATTAAACTATACGAACTGTTAAACAATGGCAATACAGTCATGTATGTAACATATATCTTAGAAATGAGGCTACATGTTTCGGCTAGTTGCTAGAGCCTTTTTCAAGACTTTCCGAAAAAGTAATGCTAAAATATTATAGAGTAACGCAAGTATTCGACACAGTTGTACTACATTTGTATTGCTAAATTTATGTATTTATACAAATCCTGTGGACTTTGTCAATGGTTGTCCCTCATACTGAGTGGATATCTGGTTATTATATTTATGAAACCAAGGGGGTTCTCTCAGGTTCGGATATGATACTGTACTGGAATGCAATTTATTGGCATCGTTGTGTGTCTGAAACCGGGGTTCCGCACCCCACCACAGCAGCCCCCGCTTCAGACACGCAAGGCTGCCAACAAATTGCATTCCAATACAATATTATATTCGAACTTAATTGACAGAATATTCTCGGTTTCATAAGTACGATAACAAACTATCCACAATAAGGCCTTCTAACATACATTTTTGTGTCAATCGTCTTACATACAGAGATTTGGGAACGGCGGTATCAATTAAATGTAGATGTCTTGTTGGCCCTTCCTTTTGTGTCCGTATTAAGCAGGTTTGTTTTTTCTTATTGAACGAACTACTGGAACTTCTGTGATTGAGTCACTCAGAATATCAACTGGGCTTAATTCCCGTGACTTTTTTTGAAACGTTCTTGAAGACGCAATCAGGTATGCTTCAAAGCACGTTACGTTTCCTGAATATGTTAGACAAATAAGATAACAAAAACAGAATTTAACATCTACAGAGCTGTAAAGAGTAATTTAACTATAAGAGGAATGATTTTATTTTAAATTAGTGATAAAATAAAACACTTATTGCAAAGACTTGTATACTTTTAAAGTGATTAAGTATAATACATGAACAAAGAAGAGGAGAAAATAAAGGAAATAGAAGGAATGTAATTCAAACTATGTGTCTTCTGTTTACCAGAGTCGTTATCCATAAATAAATTTCTTTAAGAATTTAGAGAAACATCGACGTCTGTAAGCATGCCTCGTAACCTCAGACTGTATTCTTTAGGGTGTGCCTTAAGTAAATTTTATTATAACAAGGGATTAAAAAAGCGTTATTGTAAAATACTTTTGCATGCCAACGTGTGTCTTTCTGTCCATTATCATCACGCATTGTCCCATTAAAATGTTATATGCAGTGCAAGGGAAAGACGAAAAGTATATATAAAATGAAAGCCAGTTACAGCGTAACGTCATCGAAATTAAGGATCTACAGGACAGACACAACCAAGAGCCGCGAAACATTTATGCCAGACCTGCTCCGAGGATGGAATTTGCTCTCTGCACCGCGGACACAGAAGGGCGTCCGTATCGGCAATATACATGACTGTAATCTAGCTAAATTTGCGCTGCTACAGGTCCTGTTCTCCCCTAATATATCCTTTCGTGACCCAAAAATTTTCATCTCGGCAGGCATATTTAAATTTGTAGAAATTTTCGTGTTTCTACCTGTTATTACTTAAAGCCTTTGAATAATTAAGTGGCATTTAAAAGGCAGAAACCAAACTTTAACACCTTCTGTAAGAACCCCTTAGTTATGTTATTATATTTGCTTCGTAAGAGTCAAAAGAACGCGTGATTTCAGCCACTGACCTTCGGAATGTATGAGAAAACTTCAAATCGGAAATTCTGAACAATGAAACTGAGTGAAAAACATGCTTAAAGGCGTCACCTTCTGAATATCATACTCATGAAATTTAAAGAATTACTAGGGGGGAAAAGATGAGAGGGACCTTTATTTAATAAAACTGTGACTACTTATATGCCATCTTATTAATCTCTTTTCTTCTCTTGATGTGTTCTGTCTTTATGATCAAGTAACTGGGTAATGTCCTCTTTTATTTTGAAGAATGTGTGGTAACCCTAATCTAATTCGAACAGACAGTCTTTCACTGGCGAGATATTCTTCGTTATTGGCATCCATGTACTGTACACACTTCCTGTAGGAGAAATTGCATAAGACTCTTTGCAAGCAGCGTTTTTCCCTCACAAGAAAGTACAGTATTTTTATGCAGTTCAATGTTGGCGAAGTAATTAACCCTTTAAAGACGAAGCGTATCTGTTTTATATAAGGACTCAGTGCGTACCGCGCGGTAAACACTCTCCTCTTCGGTTATAAAAACCAGTCAGTTAAGGCTGTATAAGGCAAGAGTCGCTGTTTGTTGTGAGATCCGTACAAAACACATAAACGCAATGTGGGCACCACGTAGAATTGTTTAATGTTAAACCTGATGGAACGTAAAGTTACCGCTAGGCTTTAAAAGGTTAATTGTCAAATCTTCTATATTAAGTAAACTATATTCGGGACATATGTAAGGGTTAGCAGTTGTCAGTAATCTGCTTGAATCGAAAACTGACGGGTGGCAGCGCTATTATGAGTAGAATAAAGGGAGACCCAGCAGGAGCCTTGTGAAGCTACGTTACCAGTAGGGCCTTTGGGAAAGGCACTACACAAAGCTGGTGGCAGTGGCCGGATCATCGCCGGTCACGCCACTGCAGAATGGTGATTTTCATTAATTTCGTTTTTCCAAAAAAAAAACTAATGTAACACTTTTACTACAATTTAACACAACAATGGATGCGACACACACCACTCACCTGGTATGAACAGTGCTATCAGAAACTTCTGTTTCTAGCACTGATCTTCTACAAGTGGTCTCGATGAAAGTTGGGAGACAAAAGGTACTGCGCCTCGGTGCAAACAATCCACACGCGCTCCCATGACTTACCAATCAGCACTTTTCAACTCGCTTAGCAACATCGTAACGCAAACTCAACAAATATTTGCCGTTGCTAAGGGAATATAACAAGATACAGCCTTCCTGTTGTCGGCACGTGTAACACACTTATTCTAACTTCTACCCAACCTTAATTTCAAAAAGTAACATTAACACTCAAACATAAAATTTAGAAAAATAAATTTACGTGTGGTTACGCTAGACACTACAGTACGTTTAAGTGTTGTTTTAAAAATTGGTTAGATGGAATAGCCCAGGAAAAATTGTGTCATGCAAAACAAGCATCACGCACCAGTATATAAGTGTAAAATAAAACAGAGAAGGGGACTTTACTTTAGACGAACACTGTCGGTACAATGTAGTGGTCTCTTTATCTGGCGCTACAGCGTTATTCGGGCCTAGGCCGCCGCGTTTTGAGATTTCTAGGTCACGCAAGCAGACACACGCTCACACCCGGTAGGTCACCTCTGAACGGGTGATCAGCTCTTCGCAGAGGTCGCTACCTACACAACATACACAACAAACACAAGAGACGAACATCCATGCTCTCAGCGGCATTCTAACCCGCGATCCCAGTAGAAAAGCGGCCGCAGATCTACGTCTTAGGCCGCGTGGCTACCAGGATCGGCTACCATAGTTTTTACAATGTTAATTTTCTATTTGACCTCATGGAGTTTCAACCGATTTGAGAATCGTCTGATGACTTATAGCAGGGGTGCGTAAATCCCGGGCGCACCGAAGCGACCAAATTTTTTTACGGTGGGGCCTGATTTTTGTACGTTCGCAGTATGGCGCCTGATTTTTGTGCCTTCTCAGTATGTAATTTGCTTCATTTACCCTTCTTGCGCCTAGAATTGTGAGGTGGCGTCTAGATTTGTGAAAACTTCTGCACCAGTGATTTATATCATCACTTCCAATTTTTAGATTTGTTCTAATTTGGTTAAGTTGTTTTGGAGAATATTAGGGTCTACATACGAGTCTAGCGGACGGAACTGCCCATTATGCAATTAATCTCTGTATTTGTTCAAAATAATGGACAGAGGCAGACTTCTTCACAACTTTATTGCGAGAGGTTAGTAGTGTCAGCTTTTACTGAATGTGCGATGCATTTTTGTTACGGACGCACAGCGATATTCTCTTAACCTATTTCGTTAAGGGCCTTTGTCCATGGCAACATTATTCTGTTGTCACAGAACTCAGTAGTGCTCTAAGAGCTGCTGGAAGGTACTCCAGTACTTCTGGCATATATGTCTTGATACGCACACATATGGAAGAAAGGAGAGGTGCATACAAGGTTTTGGTGTGGAAGACTGAGGGAAAAGGACCATTTAAAAGACCTAGACTTAGATGAGTTAAAATGCACCTTACATCGGTTGGGAGGGCGTAGACTGGATTGACGTGGCTCAGGATAGGGACAAGCGGGAGGCTTTTGTGAATGCAGTAATGAACCTTCGGATTCCATAAAGCGCTGGGAATTTCTTATCTAGCTGAAGAATCACTTTTTAGGAAGGGCTCTGCTTCATGGGTTTGGGTGTTCTGATAGGCGTAGTAGACCTACTAGGGGAAATATTTGGATCAGCAAAAGGGACAGTAACGGCTGATGTCCAAAACTGTACCAAGTATCTTCATTGTATGTAAAAAGTAGAACTATGCCTTAACATGCCAAGCAGGCACTGATGCGAGGTATAGGCGTAGCTCTACCCATACTCAACCTCAGCTCTAGAAGAAGGTGGGTGGTTAACGCCACCCCCCGGCCGTTTTAACCCCGATAAAGGTGACCGGTACGCGTTGTACGGGAGGCTGAGTGGGCCACAGGGTCGGTCTGAATGGGTACGGAGTAACTTTCCCCCACCGGCCTTCGAACCCCGAACCGTCCAGCCCTTAGCGAGTCGCTATATTGACTACGCTATCCCTGCCACCTCAGTGTATACACTCCTCAGCTAGTGTTAAAAGTAAACTGTGTTAATTTTATGGACCTCGTGCGAAAAATTACTGAATTACCCTAACACGGTGGTCGTTTATTTTAAGTCTGGTAGTAAATTACACCACTTGCTAGTACAAACATGCATCGCGTCCAGCGGTCCGATGGCAGAGCCCCATGAAATTACGGACAGTACATTTTCGGTGCTTTTTCTCTAAATGGAGAGTATATACTTCGTTCAGCTGTACTTATTCCATCACCTTGAAATAAAGCGTCTTCAAATTAATTCGCACTTAAACAAGGAAAACGGCGTTTCATGTGCCCGTTTGTTTATTTTACAAATTAATTTTGGATGTAACATTAAGAGCTTTCAGTTTTCCATTACAGGAGAAGGCCAAACTTTCCTCGATCCACTGCCACTTCTCCACTCTAGCACTCCGGGGATAACGATAAACGTGGTATTTCTCTATGCCAGCGCTTCTCGTGGTGGCTGTAGTGATAATTGATTTTTGTTTTTACTCGCAAGTGCCTTCGGCAAGGGCAGTACGCTGGTCCTACCCACATATAATTTCCCTTTGCTTATGTGTGTGCAGGTCCGTGGGACAATCCTGGCAGAGATCATGAAATTTTCACGTCAGCGCTACTGTGTGTACTTTAGGTACAATTGTTATCCCTCCCCATGGACCCAATTTCCTTTATACTGCAAGATAAAAAATTGTGAATGAAGCTGACAATGTTAAGCCAGTATTCATGAACTTCATTTTGCGGTGTTAAGCCTCATGTGCTTTAATCGCTGTGTTCGGTGTTTTTGTCGTCTCATGTGCTAATCGTGTGTGCTTATGGTTTGTAGGTATGCTTTACCTAGGGACAAAAGGCAGACTGGAGAACAATGCATAATTAAGAGCTTTATATTGCATTCTTCGTATGATGTTATTGTATTGATAAAAGTCGGTGAACTTGAGGTAGACTACACGTGTGGCTCGCATAGGAGAGACGGCAAATTTGTGTAAGATTTGAGTCCGAAAACTTACAGGGAAGAGAGATTAATTCATCTTGCTGTTACACGTCTCCGTCATTTGCCATAGTGGGAGTGGAAGTTGATAGCGTTTTATAAATAACTACCGGTTAGTATACTCGGCAAACCTTTCGAATAATCTGATATTACATCCCGTGAAGTTCGCTTACTGTTTACATATTTTTAAGAAAAGACTTCGAGTTTTTACAGGTCCGTTCTTTATTCTTTTACCTCTAACCGAAAATGCGCAGGAGACATTGGCACGTTTAGTGTAGACTTGTGTGAAGACACATGTTCTTTCATCTTTTGGAAACTTTAACCTTTTAAAGCCTAGCGGTAACTTTACGTACCGCCAGGTTTAACATTAAAAAATTCTACGTGGTGCCCACATTGCGTTTATGTGTTTTGTACGGATCTCAGAACAAACAGCAAACCTTAAGAAACTGGTTTTTATAACCGAAGTGGAGAGTGTTTACAGCGCGGTACGAACTGAGTCCTTATATAAAACAGATAGGCTTCGTCTTTAAAGGGTTAATTAAGAAGTGTACATTAGGGCACCCTCGTAGTTGTCACGTCTTGTTCATTAACCATTTGCTTTTTCTTATTTCTCTTCTTTTTGCTGGTTACATTGCCATCATCGCCATGGCCGTCTTCAACAAGTCCATTCTGTCCTCTACGGAACGGGTTGATTTTGCACCGCAGTTTCGGGAGTGCTGCGAGGCCTCTTCCTTCACATACACCACTGGTGCGCAAATCCCAGGCGCCAGGTCGCTGTGGCGACTACATTTTGTACAGAGGGGGCCTAATATTTATGGATCCTCAGTATGGAACTTGCTTCTTGTCACACTTCTGGCGCGTAGAATTTTTGGATAGTTTTTTAGAATTTTGGAAAGTTTTTGCGCCACTGAACAAAACGTTCTCGGGCTAGCAACCGCGTCAGATTGCTTAATGTTGAGTAAGCCACTAACATGGCCGTGCCATGTCTCAGGCGATTACTTGCCGGCCTGTCACCGCGGAGGCTCGTGTTCGATCCCGGATCATTCCATGTAAGATTTGTGGTGGACAAAGTGGTACTGGGACAGGTTTTCCCCCGAGTACTTCGGTTTTCTCCTGTCAATTCCATTCCACCGGTGCCCCATTGCTTGGGGAATTAAACTAATCGTCTTCATCACAGGGTTGCACAATAAGCCTCAAGGCTGCGGTGTGCCCGTAGCATTTGCTGCGGGGTCCTTCAGCCCTAAAAAAAGCCATTGACGTAGGCCTATATAATTCACAGGGGTGGGATGCGGTCGCAGTTTTAGATTTTCCAATTATGCCTCTCGTATGGTCTCCGCTGTTCTTGGACGTTGCGCGGTGTATGTTGACGGTTACCGACGTTTCGGAACAACGTATCGGTCCCATATTCAAGCATCAAGCAGTCCAAGAAGAATGACACTTCGACTCCTGAAGTTGGGCCCGATACGTTGTCCCGAAACGTCGGTAACCGATCACCATCCTACGCCGAGCAACATCCCAGGTGAACGAAGACGTCAGTTACGTCGCGACGGAGGCCTGAAATCTCGGTTTCTCGTGCCCAATTTTGTTACCTAAGGTATATGCATTTAAACCACTTGTTATTCTCGTCTTCCTAATCTGATGTTTTCGTGTGCGGTCAGCAACGTTACCGTCAAATTTCATTCTGCAGTTTCTGTTTTTAGGGGCGTTCGCAAAATTGCGGAAAGCGGCTATTAGCTTCATGTCTGTCTGTCCGCATGGACAACGCAGCTCCTAGTGGACGGATTTTCATGAAATTCGATATTTGAGGATTTTTTGAAAATATGTCGAGAAAATTCAATTTCGATTAAAATATGACGAGAATAACGGGTACTTTACTTGAACATCTATGTACGTTTATGACAATATCTCGCTCAGTTCTTATAATGAGAAATGTTTCAGACAGAAGTTGTAAATAAAATCAAGACACACGTTTTATGTTCAATAAACTTATTTTCCCGAAAGTCGTGCCGTGTATGAGATAGTGTGGAAAAGTGTGGCAGAGGCAGACGAGTCACAGATGACAGTATAGTCCTGCGCAGAAAAGATGCGATTTGCTTGCCGGATAACTACAACAAGAACACAGACACACACTCGTAATACTTAATACTTACTCCTTTTCTGCAGCAACAATGGTTATGCGAACGCGCCTTAATCTTACATTATGCGTACAGTGCCTGTCTTGTTCTTCATCACTGTCATTATTACAGTGATGCAGGCCCATATTAATTTTCGGCGGGCATTGTTTTATGGCATTTTATGTGTGTATCTTCCCTTGTCTTTTTAGTTAACACTCTTTATTTTCTAAACTTGTTTAAATTCGCTTAGTTTTATCTCTAAAGTTTTGATCTTGAATATCGAAATATTTCTTCAAAGATAAGTAAAGTGATTGCTTATGTGCCTTTATTCATGAGGCGGGGGTACAGACGGTATAAATTTTGCCATTTGGTGGTTATCAGTTCATCGTCTTCCCTCTCCAGTCGTTCTAGCCCCTGAAAATGAACTCCCGTCATAACCGAAAAACATAAAGGTGGAAATATATATGGCACAGCCTCCCTCCTGTTCTGGTACGTGTCCTTAGAAAGGAAAGCGTCTAGGGGCAGTACATTTCTACATTCAGTCGGTGAAATGTGTGAGTTATTGATTTCGTATTCATAGGCATCTGTGTAGAGGTTATAAGCTGTGAGCACCAGTAATTCTGTTTTGTTCAAATGCCATAGGAACGCGTAGACGGCATTCAAAAAGCATCGTGTTTGCCGTGGAAATATCACTGCTGTGTGAAATTATACCATAGAAGATAGTTCTATGTTATTTGCATGTAATTGATTGCTGGTTAATAATAAGACATTGCTGTGGAAACTGGCTTCTGGAATCAGTTTTCAAGTTCTACGAAAATTATATTAATTGATGTTTGTAACCCAGGCTCTTGTGAACACAGTAATGAACCTTTTGTTTCATTAAAACTCGAATTTCTTAACAAGATGAGATGCTGCTAGCTTTTCAAGGACCCTTTCCTTTTCAACGGCCGCGTGATAGTTTTCTTGGAAACTGTTTTACGTAATAGCAGTTTCTTAAACTAGTTACTTGCTTCTTGTCTGCCGGGACTCCCTTAACACACTTCGCGGCTGCCTTTTGCCCCCTGACCCTCAGTTTCAAATTCCTTGCAGTTACGTGTTCATCCTCTTTCACCTGGGGGACGCTAATGTGATTTCTGTCAGTGACTCATGTTCTGACGTGGTACAGAAATCGCCTTATGGGTCCAGATGTTATTTATTGTCTTTAATTTGCTGCGGTAATACCACTGGGTTATTAGGAGTTGAGGACCTTGGGGAAACCGTACTTTGAGTTGAGCAAGTCGCTTTCACAATAATAAGTAAGAAGTACATCTGCTGCTGTAAGCGGCATACGTGTTTCCAGGCCTGGTCGATCCGTGGATTCTCCTGCGTCCTTTGTTTGTTGTAACATGAAGGTGCCAAATGGTCTGTCCATCGACTGTTGTGAAAGTGGGATACAGCTATACAAAATTTTATTTAAAAATATAATGGCCTAAGATTTTCTGGTCCTTCGATAAAAATTTTGCAAATGCGTGGACAATATTAGGCTTTCAAGTATTAATCGTCTTCGTGATAATGCGACAATTGATACTGACATTCGTACATTCGTGTTGCGTTATTTATGTGCTACCATTTGGGGGAAGTTCGAGTCTGTACGGTGTATTCTGTATCTTGCACAGAAATCTGATTGCTAAAGTTTGCCTTCCCCACGAAAATGGAGTTGCATTGTAAGGACATGAAGGTAATAGTAAGGAGAAAACCTGAGTATACTAGTGTACGTGTCTTTGTTATTAGAAGAAACGGTATAAACACATAGATGCGAAAAGTACCCGGGTAATATCTCAGCCTTGATACCAGATATCCTGTCCGAGGATTTTCTTTGTTATCCTCAGTTTTTCGAGGCTAATGCTAGACCAGTAATTCCGACCGGCTCAAGCACATCTCGTTCAGTACCCATAGCATGACATAATTCCATCTTCATCGACTTATATAGACCTAATCTGTTGCTGAGTGGCCTAACAGTAGGTTGTCAGGTTCGTGCCGCTCATCTCTGGTATAGCAGAATCGCAAATTTATGGCACTCCTATACGCGAGCAGCTTGTCATACGAGAGTAGCGGGAGTCGTAGGGCGGGCAGATGCGGGGCAGAGAATGTGAGTGCAGCGTTTCATCTCTCCTTCTAAAAACATACGTTTGTGTTCTTACTTTCTTATATCATTTCTTCGGTCGGGGTCCGACGATAGCTGAAGTATTACACAACCATCTGCATGGTTTCCTATTTTAGACAGGGCCACGGTATAGTTCCAGTGTTCTAAGAAGAGCAATGTTTTTGTCCGGCTCGTAGCTCGCAATACGGAACGATCTCCACTCTGCAACTGCTTCTAACCAACTAACACTACTCCCCTCTAGTACCGCCTGCGGACAGGACCAAGTGGAGGGACTAAAATTGGTCGTTTGCGCAGTGCCATAACATTGCGTCCAGGCTCTACTAAATGACTCAGGACAGGCAGTTAGCCTAAGGAGAGGTGAAGAGGACTGCAAGTGATAAGGCGGTGTTCACTCTGGACAACCATTCCAAGCAGGATCTGGCTATGCAGGATAACTGTCGAGCTCGTATTAGTGTGAATTTAGGTTTTGGCAAGTGGCAGTCTGCTGCTGTGGCATTGTCTGTTTACAAGAAGACGTTGTTTCCTTTCTGTATGTGAGTCCAGGATATGTTTCTGTAGCACTTCGGAGACCACCAGTGAATGCAATCTCTGGGGAAACTGCCTCCTTTATATCTTCTTCGACCACCAGTAACTACCTCTGCCCTCTTACAGAAGATGGTATCCAGAAGTTAATAACTTATAGCAGGGGTGCAAAAATGCGTCCTATTGTCTCATCCCCACCCTCCTCCGATTCTCTCAGATTCTGGTAGGTTTTCAGATCCCTCTGCTTTTCAATTTCTGCTTTGGTCTTGGTGATCATTTATTGCAGAAGAAAATTATAGTACTCAACATTGGAGATTAAATACCTGGGCGATTAATTTTTTTTTTTACGATTTGAAGACGTTCGGTTTCAGCTTCAAGTAACGCTGTTTCTCCCGGAGTGAAACTCGTATTCCACCTTTATTTCTGAAGATGAGCGGGATCAGGTATCACATCCGTCGACAACAGCTACAAATAAAACTGACAGACACCAAACGCCTTGGTCTGTTGGGTGACATCCTTCTTTTGGTACGAGTGGTACTGGCTTCGAATCTCGAATACCGGATATCCTGGGGTTTTTTGTGTTGTCCCTCAGACTCTGCAGGCAGATGCCGTCATAATACCGTAAATTAAGCCGTGACTGTTTCCAACTCGTTATGCCCTGGTTGTCTTACAAATCGACGCTGCATAGGTGTAATATGAGTACTGTTGTTTGAAAGCGTTGTTAAGGACACCAAGAACAACTAACTCTAAACTAACTCCATGGAGCAGAGTCTTCCTTGAGAAGCTAACAGATCCTCAGCTAGTCAAGAAAGTCCCCGCATTTTATGGTACCCGAAGTTTCACTACCGCATTCACAAGAGCCCGCCACGTGTCCGTATCGTGAGCCAGATCAATCCAGTCCACGCCCGCCATACTACTTCTTGAAGATCAATTTTAATATTATCCTCCCATCTACGCCTGGGTGTTACAAGTGGTCGTAAGTTACACTGGTCTGTACAGGCTCCTCACATTCCAAGTGCCAAATCTCGTGTCCCTTTTTCGTTGCTTAGATTGTACCAAAGAATCAGCTCAGATCCGAGGCCTTGCGAAATGTTTCGTAACATGGTAATTTCTACGGTGAGGAGTTATTAGCACCTCGCCCAACACTCAAGCTGGAGGACCACCCCTTGTCGGCTGTCGGCGACTGCTTATTGTATGTATTCGCAGTTAGCCTCCATATCTGGAGACCGTTCCTCCATCCTCAACCTGAGGACGCGCCGTGCCCTGGTGACAGGCCAAGAATAAATAAAATAAATAAATAAGTAAATAAATAAATAAATAAATCTGTGTATAGATAGGTCTTTTCATCGTACCCCCATTGTAGGAAAACAAGACGTCGGTTTTTTTTAAGGGAATCAGACCACGCGGACTACCACTTATCAGCGCTGGAACGTGCGACGGAAACTCAGTGGTGCTGTGAGAGATAGGGAATGTATTTCTTGCTTCTGAGAAGTGCCTTCTGTTGAACAAAGAATTCGTTTGCAATGCTTTTGGCAAGCGTGTCATGGGAAACATGCCTCGCGTTACAAGTACCGTGTAAGAGGAAACATTACAGGGTAGTGGAAAAGTGTCAAACCACAGGCTCAATGCTGGACTAAAATAAAATACCAAAATTTGTGTTTTCCTGGGATGAGAAGTGGTTTACATCAAGCAGGGACGAAAACAACCAAATAACATGTATTAGTGCTCCAAAAATCCTCTTGCAGTTCGTGAATTTACTTGACTTGACCTTAGGTCTGGACTCTGGTGTGCACCGAGTGCGCAGTAGGGCCCGCTTTTTTCCGAAGAAACAAATTCCTACCGTTACCTTAAATCAGATCTTAACACAATTCAAGGAATGAAGAGAAGGGCAGTCTATTTTCTTTGTAAGGACTGAATGACAAGTATCCAAGAAATCCTGCTAATATGTCAAACCGAGTTCTGTTGTGTGTCGAGAAGTATTGTCAGAAGATGCGAAGCCTGCCTAGAAGCTGGAGATAGACACTTTGATACTGTTATGTGAAGTAAGGGAAGGTGGAAGTACGGGATGAAAACGGATTCTATAAATTCCAGGCGGATACAGGCTTCGTATGCGATGAAGCTGTGTGGCGGCTGTTGTGTTCAGGGACACAGTAATACCTCTGTGTCTTATAATGGCTGATCGCACTTGCCGCGTCGTCTGAAACGTATATACCGTTCTCTGCCTATAGAAAACTGGGATCGCGCATTTGAGTTCCACTCAGCACATGGATTCTTGGGTTCATTCTGTCTGTGTCGCCTTATGTAACTAGAGGCCGTGCGAAGTGCCTATCTTTCGTCCAAAAGGTTCTACCAGATGTGTGCAAATTCCTAAGCGCGGAGAACGTGGGGTCCCGGCCCGCGTTGGTTCGTAGCATCGTAGTGATCAAGGTGAAGTTAATATTGTCCTTAAGAACGTCATGAAGACATATAGCGATGTGGTGATGCGTCTGCACTCCTTCTTAACTTCGGCTTTAGATGAGTGTAAGCCGTCAGCTTCACGCCCCGGTCACTTTATTCCTAGTGTCTGTTGCCCCTATCGGAACGCGAACCTCGATTCTTTGGTTGTCCGCCCCATAGCCTGTATCGACTAAGCTATCGCACTGTAGAATGGACACATTTTAACGAACTGTTGTCTATTCTAGATATAGGCCTACGTGTGAGATCTCGCGGACATTGACACTACTAGAAATATCTTGAGACGAGGCGCCTTGGTTCTGACGAGAGCATGTAACGGTGTTGCAAGTGCCACGGAAACATCACCGGGTAAAACGACGGTAGCTGCCCAGCCAATGTATATTACGTAATCGTAGATCACAGGCACGCATATGTGTAATATATGGTTTTAATCTGAAGTATGCTAGGGTTTACGGGGTCATAAAGAATGATATAAGGGGTACTTCAGACAAATGAGTTGAGTAACATGGGTCCTTTTTTAATAATAATTCACAGATGTAAGAGCACCTTATTTTCATGACAATCTGAATAAGATTCGTTTTTCCTTATGCTTGAAAACTACGGAACCTACATATGTGACTTATGCAGAGGGTGAAAAGAAATTGGCGCACTAGCTATATATATATATATGTATGTATGTATATATGTGTATATATGATTCCTTGTTAATGTGTAAGTCGACGAAACCTACACGTATGCCCTGAGACGGTGTCTTTTGGAGATACACTTCGCGGTCAAAAGCGATAACACGCTTCAAGCAGTGGTATTTGTTAGGACGATAAAGCACGTTGTTTGGTGTTCTGAAGACGCAAAGTGCACAGCAGGAACCCGTTGTCATGAATTATTATGAAATACACATGGGACGAATACGGCGGCGTGGCTTTAGCCCTGGTGCTTGTAACAGTCGGCCTGCTGGAGCGCAAAGGGAATACGCGTTACGTTTTGCTGGTTACGTCATCCTCACTCGATTGTATTTGGACGACCGAAGCAGTGCCTTAATGAGACAGGCAGTGTAATAGTTATGACACTTGCCATTGCGGGTCGCTCACGGACTGTACGCACACCAGCCAACGAGGATGCCATAATTGCAGCTGTGGAACGAGAGCCACGTAGCTCACGCGATATCGCACGAGAACTGGGACAATCCCAACCGAGAATCGTCGAAGTACTTATTGACCATCAGCTGAATCCATTCCACTATTCGCGGAACGTGGATCTGTTGCCAAACGGTCGTCCTCTACACCTAAAGTACATGTAAAACTACGAGTGCTTATGGTTTTATCATTTTATGCTGTGCGTTAGGGTGTTCGAGAATAGGGTGCTGAGGAGAATATCTAGGCCTAAGAGGGAAGAGGCGACAGGGGGTTGGAGAAGACTACATAACGAGGAACTTAATGACCTGTACTCATCACCAAATATTATTCGGGTAATCAAATCGAGAAGACTGAGATGGGCGGGGCATGTGGCACGTATGGGGGAGGAGAGAGGTGCATACCGGATTCTGGTGGGGAGACCCGAGGGAAGGCGACCACTTGGGAGACCCAGGCGTAGATGGGAGGATAATATTAAGATGGATATTCGGGAAGTGGGATGGGGGGCGTGAACTGAATTGAGCTGGCTCAGGATAGGGACAGGTGGCGGGCTCTTGTGAATGCGGTAATGAACCTTCGGGTTCCATAAAATGCGGGGAATTTCTTGACTAGCTAAGTAACTGTTAGCTTCTCAAGAAGGCCTCTGCTCCATGGAGTTATTATGCTGTGCGTTATTTGACAATGCCTTGCATCTCAAAGTGTAAACGTCTTGGGACACATGTTGTGTAATGTTTTAGGCTCATCTTTCAATCAGAAGTCACAGTGTGTAGAGATTTTGCGTGAATTTCTTCTTACCCTGTAGAATTTTGCCCCCATGTCGTAACGTGTACAAGTGTGCGCAGTGTTCGTGCAATAAAGCCTTCTGCAGTAAAATCGACCTCTCTCTTTCGAAATGGCGTGGTGCCATCGGGTGAAACCGTAGGTTCCGATCGACTGGTTTGTAAATTTTTCCGGTACGCACCCTGCCCATTAGGGAGGGCGGGAGGGAGAGGGATACGCGGGTTGTCGGTCGGGTTTTAGAGACCATGTGATGCATATTTGATAATATCTTTCCCCTCTCTTGAATTGGTGCTCCTTTATTGTCTTTCACTTCCAGTTCTCATTTTTTACTGTCTGGTTCTTTCCCGTTTCCGGGTATACTGACAAACTAATCCCGTGGAACATAGACCTTTTGGAGAAGCTGATAGTTCCGCAGAGTCCAGAAATTCTCTGCATTTCATGGAACACGTAGTTTCATTACCGTGTTTTCAAGACCCCACCTCTTGTTCTTTTTCTGACGCACACGGATGCAGTCCGCCCCATCCAATCCTCTTTCGTTAAGATGCACTTAGAGGTCATCCCATCTACTCTTAGGTCTTCGAGGTGGTCTCTTTTCTTCAGGTTCCCCACGAAAATCCTGTGTGCATTTCTCTTCTTCTCCATTATGACCCACATGCTCCTTGTTGTTTTGTTCACCATTAAGCTCCTCGTGACCTTTGACTGCACAGTAAGCCTACGTAAGTATCATTAACAATGACAGCAAAGATTTAAAACGTAACGTACATTTTTCGGCCGATCCCTCGTCCAGAGG
Organism: Coptotermes formosanus; assembly: GCA_013340265.1. Taxonomy (NCBI): domain Eukaryota; kingdom Metazoa; phylum Arthropoda; class Insecta; order Blattodea; family Rhinotermitidae; genus Coptotermes; species Coptotermes formosanus. The sequence continues at coordinate 1,587,189 of BLKM01008175.1, forward strand.
AGTCCTACCGGCTATGTTGTGTGTTTGAGTGTGATCAAGTGAAGAATGAAAACCCTCTACACCTACTGTGAACAAGTAGGTAGAAGGGGGAAGGACTACGAAAAGAAACGTACATTTTTCATGTATTCTTAACTGTAATTTCTTATCAGAGCTTCACATTGTCAATACGTATGGTGAGAAATTTAGGTTTGGTTCTCCTGTGCCTTTTGTCGTGATTTATTTCAGTTTACTCAGGTACTGTAGGAATAAAATAGACAGTACGAAATCACTTGAAAGTTTAATTTATAGTGTACCGTCTACATTGTTATTACCATACTGCCGTGTTGACAAATTAGCCCCGTGCTAACCTGATGAAAACAGCAAAATGAAACACTGGCTTAGAGTTCCAGACAATGGAACTGTGGAAAATGAAACTCCTCCTGTGTGTCGCTCTTGTTAGAATGTTTAAGTCTGTACTTGAAAACAATGTTGCCATCTGTTTCCTGTCCTTTTTACGCGGTCACCTATTCAAATCCAAACAATTTCAATATCACGAACTTCATTAAGAGATCTGTTCTCTGTTAACGTGTAACAGCGTATTTGCGCTTTACGAAATTATGCTAGGGAATGTCACGCAGATGTAATAATGCGTAAAAATATTCCGGGTCACAGCGAGTTACATTTTATTGAATCTGTCTTTTTGTTCTGTCCTTCATTGTCTCGTCCTTTAATAAGTTATTTCCTTATTTCTATCTCCATTTTCTGTTTATCGTAGCTGCCATAAAATGTAACATTGTTGCATATTTTGAGACAGCTATTGATATGTGTGAAATCATATTAGCTGTGGGAGTCACACAGCATCCTGTTAATTGGCTCTTCCTCGGAGGTAAAGCAGTCGTGGCGGGAGGCTCACCACACACTTCCATCAAGCGCCGAGGTTGAGAAGGAGTGGAGGTATGCTTCCAGTCATTCTATATGCCTTCATGGCATATATAAGAATTCAGAAGAATTCAGCGAGATACCGTCATAAATGTACATATATCTTTATGTAAAGTACCCGTTATTCTTGTCAGATTGTATTGAAACTTCTATTTTCTCAATGGAATTTCGAAAAATACTGAAATATAAAATATTGCGAATAACCGTCAAGTGGGAGTCGAGTTATTCCATGCGTAGGGACGGACAGACATACAGACAGACCCGAAGAATTTAATAGTCGCTTTTCGTAACTTTCTGAACGTGCCTATAAATGTGTCAGCACCTTTTGCCGCAATCTATACCAGACTTCAAGCTTTCACGGCGACTTAAAGTGTTAACATCTTCTCAGGTTACTACTGGCCACGTCAGTTAAGACTTGAATTCCGACGTTTCAAGCATCTGCTGTGTGTCCGTCGTCACAGAATTAAGTCACATTTTTCGCTGCTGATATAAATATATCAGGTATACGAAACGTTTTACTCACAACATCCAAGCGACACGGTTGGTAGCCCGATAACGTTTTATCACTAATATGCTAACTCGCCAGCTGTGTTCGTCACAGTTAAAACCCGAACTCAGTTCGATCAGTAATTTCGTTTATAGTCTCGCCAGGTTTTAACTACGTTATTCGCTAACTAATTAGGTTACTTCCGGTTGATCAGTGCTGTCTGAGTGTTAAAACAGATTTCAGTCTGAAATAACAGATTTGTGTCACCAATAAATTACCATTTAGGGCAGTGAAGTGCACAGAATTGGAAAGCGATATAACTTTTGATTCTGTTCATTGTAAATTGTTTTACAGTGCCAGACTATTCATGTTGGTCTGTATATAAACGTGAGTCAGATTCCATCACTAATTGCGTTTGTGATTTGTGTGCGTTTTTAAATACGCTGTTCGCTACCAAATTCAGCTTCCGAGAGACGCCGTCTGGAGTGAAACAATTATATTTGCAGGAATGGAGTAAATGAGCGTCACTCGACATATACAGCACTGTAAATGGAGACTACGTGTACAACAGCATTTCCCTGTTCTTGTTATTTGAGCTGTCTGATTCTGTATTACTGCATTCCGGGTCTCTTTACCGGGGTTAAAGCGGCCGGGTCGTGACGTTGACCACCAACTCCCATCTAGCCCTGAGGTTAAGGAAAGGGTAGAGCTGTACCTCTGCTCCCCCTTCGGGGCTGAAGGCCCTCTTCCAGATGTGAAATTTAACTTTATTTATTTATTTATTTATTTATTTGCGAGCATCAGAGTTAATCTCATTGCAGCCAACCTCGATATCATGTGACAAGCGAAAACCTACAAAATTTTAGATCGAACATAGGAAACTCCCATTTGACTCAGATGGTGGTCGTCGCATGGGTTTCTGCACCGTGTAGTGGTTATATTTTCCGACGTTTCAGAGGAACGTGTAGCGTGCATCTTCAAGGTGACATTTACTTTGGGTGGTTTGTCACCCGAAGCTTGACGCAGTACGTTTCTCCCAAAACATCGGAACATTTAACTCTGTAGTATGTGTGTGCATGCGAGATTTGATGTTCTCGCAGCGGTGCTGCTGAAGATTAGGGTCTTCTGGGATGTTTCATGTTGTCAACTGGTAAATAGCTACAGACCTTTTATAGTGCGCTCTTATCCTACGAAACGTCGGGAACTACTTACGGCTCGACTTGCTGTAACATCCTAGAGCACTTGGAGCTTTGTCTTACCTGTAACTGCAGTATTCCCATTTTCAAGGCCTGTGTCGTTAGTGTTTGTAAACGACCGTTACGGTTCATAACAAGATAGGCAAAGTACGTATAACGTAAGGTTGTTGCGCGTTTGCATAATCTTGCCTCAGTGGAAACGCAAGAACGCATTCTGCGTGTTTGCACCTTATCTCATAACGGCACGGTTTTCTATTAAAAAAATGGAACATAAAATGTGTGTTTTGATTTCCTCTGCAACTTTTGTCTGAAACATTTCTCAGCCTAAGCAGAATTCAGCGATGTAGTATGAGACATGTAGACAGGTCTTCATGTCAACTACCCATTGTCCTTGTCAGATTTTAATGAAACCTGAATTTTCGGGACAGATTGTCGAAAAGTACTCAAACATCAAATTTCATGAAAATCCCTCAAATGGGAGCGGAGTTGTTCTGTGCGGACGGACAGACGGGACGAAATGACGAAGCTAGTAGTCGCTTTCGCAATTTTCCGAATGCGCCTAAAATCGAAGCTCTGGGTTACTGAGACTGGGAATGTGTCCGTGTAACCACCCACAAGTACAATTCCGCTGTTACAGCCATATACTTCCGCGTTATCGATATCATGAGCTAGTTTAACTCAATATTCTTTCTCTTCTGTAAAACTCTCTTTCGTCCAAGCAGCGCTCCGGACACGTACCTCTATTCATGCGTCCGAAATTGGACTTCACAAGTTCAGGTTCTTAGCTTACGAATGGTAGTACTTGTCTTTGTTATCCGTATTTTATCTTTCGTCTGCTTCACAACATATCTGCATTACGCCAGCTTCCGCCCTTACACCGTTATAGTAATCGTCCAGTAAAGTAACCTTCCTGATATGGAGTATTACCCTTTTTATGACGTCTGTGTTGCGATTCCATTGATGCAATCCCGATCGAGCTGTGTGCGTCCGTCAGTGCTTTTCTTTACCAGTTATACACACAATACTGAAAACACTGCTTTACCCCAGTGAGTGCTGTGCTACCCCAGATCACGCCATCTGTATACGTCTGTTCCATAGCTTAGAAATTCTAGACGTGCGAATTTACGAGGAGAACAAGTACTAATTTCTTTCGCGGTGTGCCTACTCTATGGGAGTGTATGGTGATGAAAAACAGACAATGGAAAAATGAGGTTTCTCTGAAATTGTACATCTACCAGATCACACGGCGTTATATTTCAGAGACTTTTATGTTCAAGTATTTTAGCTCTGTGTGGCGTTTTGAAGGGTAGAAATGTAGGCTGCTGTAAAACCTTATCGGCGAAGTTGAAGACACCCACCGCATAACATATAAAAGTGAAAACACACTAGCAAAGTGAGCCTTGGAATACAGTCCCTTGGGCCGAAAGGATTCTGGAAGTCCTAAGAAAATGTGTAACTACCAACTGCGGCTCAAGGTTTTAGGAACGGATAATGAAGCCTAATCCTTAACTGTTCATGGTTGTTATTATGATGAAAAATGTGTATAGTCGTACAGATTTTATTTCTATTTAGGGTGTTCTTTTAAAGGTTAAGAGAGCACCTGATGTAGAGTTCGTATGTGCCAGTGTGTCTGAGCCTATATGGGACAGATTTTTAATGATGGATATTGTCTCTGCAAGTTGTTGGGCAAGTCCAATTTTAATCTATATTAGCACGTGATAATCTCCATTCAACTGAATGGAATAACTGGGCGTTTTCATGGATATCTTACAACATTCGTGAAATTTTGGTGAAATTCAGTGTAAGCGATCTACACATGGTATTGCTTGTCCATTTTGATTTTTAGCCATATTGAGGTGTGGAAAGTTCTACTCTACGTGGTCTTAAATATGTAGCCCTCTTCATTGATTTTGTTGAAACTCGATGTGAAACAGTTACACAAAAAAAAAGGGTTGTGATTTTATATATTCTTCTACATATTCTTTTGTCTTTAAAAAGTAACCTACGAACATGAAGGCAACGCGAAAGTGTGGAAGTATTCGGAAATGTGTGTTAACGGACACGTTCTGCGAGTGTAGAGCATTACGGTATAGAATTTTAACGTCCTTTGGCTTCTGTGTACAAACGAGCATTTAAAGGTAGGTTCTAGGAATCAGACGTTCTGTGTGGAAATGTCATACCACAGACACTAAGACAAATGAAATACGCTGACCGCAATTGAGGTGGAACTTCACGGTACCAGTTTGGTGTGACGCGTAAAGTGGCCATAGTTTACACAACTGTTGTCGAATATAATTAGGGCTTCCAGTGTCGTGAAACATTAACAGTGAGGCTTCATGGAAACACAAACGTAGTGCCTGCCTCTCTTTAGACTGCGGAATAGCATACTCGGCCGCACGGTCCACAGTCGGACTTGGCCGATCAGAGAAGATATATTAAGTGCCATAAAACTGATATCAGGGGCTGGAAAGGTTAGCGTTTGAGCTTCAGGCCTTAGTTAACCCTTTAAAGCGGACCTACTCAGCCTTTTATGTGCGGGCAAATTTGCTAAAATTGTTTCTGCATGCTGGCAACATGACATTCGGTACACAGAATGAAGAATTATTAAGTATACATGCAACTATGTGTATAATTTTACTGCGTATTTGTCTATGCATCATGTGTAGTAAGAATGTACTGATAATAAGAAACATTTATAAAAATTCAGTTCACACCGTAGGATAAGGTGTCGCTATTTTTATCTCGTTTTTACAAAATTAATTAGTAATGTATGTCTGCATAAATAGACAGCAGATACGTTGTAAAAATTGCTTCGGCGTTCTCTTTCAGGTTTGCCAGGAAAATAGTTAAAACACGTTTTCTCATTTCAATTGTGTCCGGGGGCAGCATAACGCTATGTCCTGAACAACTTGTTGCCCGCGAGCTACGGGTTGAGTTGGCCTGCCTTAAAGCGTAGTGAATGTTTTGTATCTCAGAGCGAACAGCGATTCCGTATGCAGCCATTAACCGACTGGTTTTCATAATTGAGACGGAATGTCTTTACTGCGCGGTACGAACTGAGTCTTTAAATATAATCCAGATTAATCTTCCTCTTTAAAAGCCGTGCCATGGCTCAGGCGGTTAGTTGCCGGCAGCTCACCGCGGAGGCTCGGATTCGATCCCAGGTCAGCTCGTGTGAGATTTTGCGTGCACAAGCTGGCACTGCTACGCGTATCTCTCCGAGCTCTTCGGTTTTCCCCTGTCACTTTCATTCCATCAATTTTCCATACTGATTTTCATCTTCGTGTTCTTACCAGAAGCCTGGGAACCATCCAAAGAAGCAGCGCTCTTTCGTAAATAGGGGGGTATCTGGACAGAGAAATACTGTACTTTCACGTTTTTCGTCGTTAAATGGTTAATGCCATATCAGTTGTGGCAATACAACGACTTAAGTTATGTTTTTATACACCATCTGGCAGGACTGGCGAGTTGGTGCGTAGTGGATCACTTGACTGCATTGTTGAGACAGGCGGGTTTCAGTATTGTGCTTTGTGTTTGCAGTGAGTGTTTTATTCGCACATTTTTCTGTTTGTCAGAACGGTACAAAGCGCAGATGTCAAAATCAGAGGACAGAACCGTGCTCTTCTTCGTCACATAAAACTGCCCATAACAATTTTTTATGAAGAGACAAAACAGGTTATCCTGTCTGCACGTTTTTTAACGTTTATGGCATTTCGTCTAAAAGACCATACATTTTGTCGGGGAAGGGTATGTCGCAGCGTGACATTATGCCTTCCCACAGAGCGCTTTCCGTATGACTCTCAATTTCCGAGTTTTTATGCATACAAGACAGGCGGTATACATATAAACTTAACATTGAGGAGCGTTCGCGTAACCATTGTTGCCGTGGAAAAGCAATAAGGATTTCACATTCTGGGTATATGTGTGTAGCCTTAGTTATCTGGCATGCAAACCGCATGTGCCGTATTATATTGTCATCTGTGGCCTGTCTGGCTGTACCATATTTTTCCACATTATCTCATACACGGCACCATTTTCGGGGAAAAAAAGTTATTGAACATAAAATTTGTGTTTGTATTTTCTCTACAACTTTTTTTCTGAAACACTTCTCATTCTTGGAATAAATTTGAGTTGAGTCATCCCGATGTATCAGCTTTCAAACAGAACTATACAATAAAGCACAGTAAGACACAACATCACCATGTATGCTGTATTAGCACATTACAACATTACTATGTAAATGCGTTAGTGCATTACGACATGTTTCGGTTCGATTGAACCATTATCAGGTAATGTACGTGACAATAAAACACGAATCCTCACATCCAGACCGGTTCTGGGCCTCATCCAGCCTCCTCTTCGATAAGTACCGGTGTTTCTTCCGCGGGTAAAGCGGCTGGGACCTCAGGTTGACCACTTACTTCCATATAGTGCCGATGTTAAGAATGAGTGGAGCTGTACCTCTGCTCCCCTACATGCCTTCATGGCGTAGACAGTGACAGCTCTGCTTTTGTTACGAAGCGCTTACTGGTCTGATGCAAACATCATGCAAATGTGTGTGTGTAATAATTTGCATCTAATTTAACATCGGGTTCATGCAAAGACCATAAACCTTCTGGTGACACAGAGAACGCAGAATTCCTTGACTGCCTCAATGCTAGTCAAGGAGTATGCTCAGTTGAGTTCGTGGTTGATTTACATACTGCGCCGGACATTTTTGGTACAAAACCAACGTGAATTCGGATGTGTGTGTATGAGAAGAAGTTTTATTACACGTTTGCATAAATTATTTTACTTGGTTCGTATGTATAAGTTCTTATGTTTTCACACATCTTGGTGGAAAAAAATCCAAAAAACAGTCGTTTTCTGTTTCAGTATCAAGTAGATTATGCAAAAACAGTTTTATTCTGCTATGTTGATACAGTCTTACATGGAACACTTATCCGTGTCACTAAATAAATCTGTTTCAGGGGGTAATACAGGCTCTTTCCCTAGAGATAAAGAGGCCGGAACGTGAAGGTGACCTATCAACTTTAATACCGAGACTGAGTGGCCGTATACCTCTCACACACGCCTTGATGGCGCGCACAGGGAGAAATTTACCTTTACTTCTTGGCCCCTACTGATTAAATCTGCTACAAATTTATAACATAAATCGAGTGACTTATTTAAGGCTTTAACTGCGGGTTAGATTTTATATTGACCCTTTTTTTTGCATCTTTCGGAATTAGGTGTCTTGCGGGCGTTTCGGAACAACATGCTTCGCCTCTATTGTCGAATATTTACTTCAACACAAGGTAAAGGCATCTTGTTCGTCCGAAACTCCTAACACGCATGAGGACGATGAGGAACGCATATAACAACAAGTCTAAAAGCTGAAAGGTGGGAGACCACTTTCCAGGTTTGGGCGTAGATTGAAGGATAATATTAAAGCCGACCTTTAAGGAATAGTGCTGAATCTTGAGGACTGGATTCAGCCAGCGCAAGATAAGGTGCCCTGGCTGGCTCTTGTGAACGTGGTAACGACCTTCCCGTTTTCATAAATGTGGGGAATTTCGTAAACCTCTGAAAGACTGTCAGCTGCTGCTGAAGAAGAAGAAGAAGTGCGTTCCGTGGAATGGATTAAATAATGTAGTACGACACGTTGAACCTCTCTGTCGAAGTGCCTGTGACCTGAACTGAAAGGACTGGTCGCTTGAGTGCCATAAGGTTTAGCGTCAGCCCAGCAATCTCGGTAGAAGTTTTCGTTTTTGGCTGTCTTCTCTTCGTCGTGAGTTTCGCATGCAGTTTCCATCAAGTGATCTGGAACACAGGTCGGACTTTTCTCCTCCTCGTCGCTTCCCTTTCCCGGTAGCGGGATGTGCAGGAGCCTGGCTAGTACCGGTCACTGGAGGATATCGTGGACCCAGGAGAGAATCCAAAGAGAGATGGAAAGTGCCGTAGGGCGTCTTGTCAGACAGATGCAGGCTCCAGGCTATCAGGTCGCTTCACTGAATAACGTTCAATAGCGATGAAAATAATGGATGACCCGGATTTCAGCCAAAGAACTGGAAGAAGCAATTTATTGATAGATAAAATGTCGTGTAGGAAGCTAAATCTGTTTGTGCGTACTTCATAGCGGTTTTGTAAGGGACTCGGTAAGGTGTAGGACCTTCCGAATTGTTGCGTGGTAATTTAAAGAAGGAAATATGGGTAACTGAATATTTTGGTAGGTTGTTGATTGCACCCTCTTTGGTAAATATTGTAAGTAGGAGCAAACCAAGGATGCTGGAATAAGGGGAACATGTATCATGGGTGGAGGGAGGAGAAAAAGTAGAAAATGATGTATTTAAACCTCCAGGAATGAGAATACGTGGGACGTAGTATTGCAATGAATCGTAAAGAAAACGTGTAGTAGTAGTAATAGTAGTAGTGGTGGTGGTGGTAGTAGTAGTAGTAGTAGTAGTGGTGGTGGTAGTAGTAGTAGTAGTAGTAGTAGTAGTAGTAGTAGTAGTAGGACTTAGAGGCGCATAATCATGGACGGCTATATGCGTCTACCTGCAACGTATTAAGGGGTCAGTGGCACCTACGCATGATTTCAGGCTTCCGACGCGATGTAGATAAGATCTGCGCTCTTCTTGGATGTTGCGCGGCCTTGACTGATAGTTCTGTATCGACGTTTCGGGACAAACTACCGCTCCCACCTTCAAGGGTCAAGAAATGACATATTGACCCTTAAAGATGGGACCGATAGGTTGTCCCGAAATGTCGATACAGAACTGCCACTCAATGCTGCATAATATCCCAAAAGGTACTTAACGTTTGGTAAGTCAGGGCAGCACTAGTAGTCTAATAGTAAGCTCCCATCACAATGTTGTGTAGAAAGTCATGATCCCAGACTATACTACGACAGGTAAGGGTGGATCTGTATTCGGCTACGTCACGATATTGCCCAGTGGGAAGGGGGCTGTTATGAAACTTTGGGTATTGTAAAAAGCGGGGAACTGTTAATCAAACAAATTCTGAAGAGACTGTGCTCCATGGAGTAGAGAATTCTAAATTCATCCTTGTGATGTGTCGTATATACGAATGAATAGGGCACAAGGGATGGTCATCTGTCAAACTAAGTTTACCGTAACGTAAATTATCTTGCAGTTCGTGTCAGACTGGGTTCAGCAATTCTAAGCATTCACATTATTTGCCTAACGGTAGTACGTTAAGTGAAGTGACCTCAAAGGGATATTGTATGAGCATTTTTTATCATAACGTTGAAATTTATCGCTCAGAATTGTCTGTAACTCGTAGCAAGCAATTTTCTGTAACGCGTATTTGCAATGTACACTTTACACAGAAGTAAGCAAGTAATGGTATTTAACATGTTGGTGTTAGCGGTAGTGCTGTACACCTCAAATTCGAAAGACCCGATTTCAAGTCTTGGCATGGGAACTGATCGTCCTGTGCTTTTGCTTCTTCGCATATCTCCTGTCTGTCGAGGTTAATGCTGGGATATTATTAAAGCGAGCCATGACTCTGTCTCCGAATTCCTACTGTCTCAGTTAATGTTTATACCTCCGTTGATTTGACAGTATGTACCCTCTGTGGAATACAAATGTCGTACGAGATTTAATCATAAAATACGAAACGCGCCTAATTTATGGGTCGCGGAATTGTAATTGACTCTGTACTTGTAAGATTTCGTGTACTGACGGTGTGGAGGACGTCAGATTTGTTCAGAATTATTGAACGGTCAAACTGGATTCCGAACCACTTGCCCTTCGGGCTTTTCCCATCGCCCAGAGTTTCGAAAATATTAAGAACAACACAGCAATGTACGTATAACCTAAAATTGAGGTGCGTTCGCATAACCATTGTTGCCGTGGAAAAGCAGTAAGTCTTAAATATGCCTTTGTTATCAGCAGGGCTTGAGTCGGAGTCGGTAAAAATGTACCGACTCCGACTCCAACCTCAATTTAATATCTTAACTAGATACTCCAACTCCAGAGCCCTGATAGCTACAGTAACCATTAAGACTTTTACTTAAATATAGGTTATAAGTCTGACCAGTAGCCTGATGATTCACGTGGTGGTGATGAAATATCTTAAAGGTTTACCGTTATTAATACATATTGAGGTTTTATGAAGGAGTCGTAGTCGGAAGTTTTGTGTACCGACTCCACAGCCCTGGTTATCAGGCATACAAAGCGCATCTTTTGTGCGCAGCATTATATTGTCATCTGTAGCCTGTCTGGACGTACCATATTTTGCCACGTTCATTCATACACGTATGCGGTGACGCAGTTTGTTGAGGCACTGCGGGTTCAATTTCCGATGCGGTCATTGGGATTTTTCATTGACTTAATCCTTCCGGCCGCACTGTGGCCCTGGGGTCGACTCAGCCTCAAACGGAAATGAGGTAAAGGCGGCCGGTACGTAGGGCTGACAACCTTGCCACCTTCATGTCATGATTGTCTCGAAATTCTGAGAGCCTCAACCTCCTGGAGTCCTAAGGGCCTGTCCAGGTCTGTATAGTGATAACTTTTAACTCATAAACGGCATGATTTTCCGAAAAGAAAAGTGTGTTTTGACTTTCTGGAGAACTTCTGTCTGAAACATTTCTCATTTTAAGAAGAATTCAGCGTTATGTTATCACACATATACACAGGTCTTCATGTAAAGTACTCGTTATCTTTGTCGGATTTTAATCCAACTTGAATTTCTTCGACAGATTTTGGGAAATACCTCAAATATCAAATTTAATGAAAATCCGTCCAATGGGTGCCGAGTTGTACCATGCGGACAGACAGACCGACGGACGGACAGACATAGCAACGCTAATAATCGCTTTTCGCATCTTTGCGAACGCCCTTAAATATGAACACAACGTCTGGGAACCGTGGACTGCTGCGGTCCTCTGATGAAGATGTGGGTGAACACCTACTGACGTGGGCTCTTTGGGGTATTTTGGGATGTTTGAACTGATATATTTTGCCCAGATGGTGATAATGGCTCTGACTGGCCAAATTGGATAGATGTCTCCCCATATTATTGTGCACGAAGGAAACACCTAGTTTTTCAAATGTCGTGTTGTTTTTTGAAAGACTGGACAATAGATATGTCGTAGTCCCTGGTTCCAAGTGCGACATGTCATCGTCAGAGCGATCTGTAATTTATCAAAGCGGTGGTATCAAAAAATAATCGTGCTTTTTAGGCGCTTTCGCAAAGCAGTTGTGAAAGGCGACTGTTAGGTTTGTAATATCCGTCTGTCCGTCCGCATGGAACAACTAGACTGTCACTGGGCCGATTTGAGTTAAAATTTATATTGGGATTTCTACTACAATTTGTTGACACGTTCTAATTTTGGTTAACATCGGACAAAAGTACTCCTTTTTGACTGCTGTTAGCTAACGCACCCGAAGTGTTTCATTCTGCTTACGTTAAGAAATATTCGGGAGAAAATGTGGGTTCCGGTATGTGTAGTGGCGTACATAAGGCCCCCGCGGTATCCGCGGTGCGGGGGCCCCCAGATACGGAATACTAATATTTGTTGTGTGTTTCTTCGGACCGGATTCCGTTCTTCTGACAGAAGGCAGCTTTTTGCTTCCCTTTTATGATATCTGGGTATAACTTCTCTAATAATTATAGGTGTGATCCGATTATCGAGTGGCGCGGAGGGGAATAAAGGGCCATGACTCATCCACACTTCCGGTTATTCGGCATGGCGATGTGCCTTCCGAATGCGTTTAGCTTGGTAATTTGGCCTGGAATTTCCTCTGTCGAATGTCGGCCTGGAAACCGTTACCTCTAAAGAGTGTTACCGTTTTCCTTAATTTGTCCAAGAGGCTGTCCCACTCTCCGCGGCCACTGGTAACCATTTCCATTCTCACTTCTCGTACCACTTTGTTAAAATCCTTACTCGCTGACTGTCTGTGTGAGGTTTCAATGTTTTGACGTGTGAGAACAAGTTCTTGTACGTTGATCGTAGGAGACTACAGAAAATTACATACTGATAAGCTTCATAATTTATAATATGCCGATCATGAAATATTATGGCGATCAAACTAAGGTGGATATGATGAACAGGTCCTATAGCCTGCAGGGGGGGCGAGGAAAATGTATTCACAATTATGACCACAAAACCTGAAGAGATCACTTTGAGTGCTTGAACAGAGGTGTTAGGGTTATCTGAAAACTGATCTTAAAGATGTAGGGAAGGGGGAGTTTGGACGGCATTAATCTGGCTTGGGATGGTAACCAGTTGCTCTGGAGCACAAACTGATGAGGCGCTGGGTTCCTTTGTACGCACAGAATTTCTTGACAAATGAGGTGGCTCTTAGCTTCTGAAGAAAGGACTCCTCCATGCATTAATCCTCTAAAGGCGGAACTTAATCTGTTTTATAAGGCAAAAGTCGCTGTTTGATCTGAGATCCGTACAAAACACATAAACGTAATGTCACTACAATGTAGAATTTTTTAAAGTTAAACCAGGTGCTACGTAAAGTACCCGCTAGGCTTTAAAAGGTTAAGTTAGATCGCAAGTGAGAGTACGTAGGACGAACAATATTATTATTTAATATCAACAGTTTCATGAGAAAACGGAAATACGTTAAGAGCAAAGGAAAGGTTTTAATTAAGAAGGATTAATACGCAATTTCGCCAGAATGAAAAGGAGGAAGAGAGCAAAAACGTGTAAATAGAAGAAGAAGCAAAGGAAAGAAATTAATTAACAAGATGGCCAATGTATATGCAACGTAACATTGAGGTGCGTTCGCGTAACGCATATACCTCCTAAGCTATCCTAACAGCCTGATACCATTTCACTCGCATACAGCGCTTTTGTGGCGATTTGATGTCGTCGGTAACAGTTAAACCATACTCAGTTATTCATGTAAAGTGCTGAATATTTTTGTCCGATTATAGTCAAATTTGGGTTTTCTCAACAGATTTTTAATGAAGGTATCCAATATCAAATTTCACAGAAATCCGTCCGGTGGGATTCCAGCAAGAAAGACAGACATCAGAATAGGCATGTTCTTGGTGTGTGAGGATACGAGTGAAGACTAGGTTAACGAGGGTTTATAATGTAACATTCGATCATTTTATTAATATTCATGCCAAACTTTGCCTCTGCAATTCTGTCTGCTCGATTATTAATGGAACTTCATGCCATCAGGAAGCTTCTGCTGTGTAATTGAATTTTTAAAGCAGTAATTTTACGTCATGACTGCATTTTTTATTAATATTTTTCATTAATATGAACACAGACGTCATTTTTATAAACGTCCTCGACAGAAAAAAAAGTTGTCTACCGTTATTGCTGAGTTTATTAACAAAGTTTTCGAATGAAGCGTTTTTGTTATTTTTCTACGTTAACATTTCTGTTTCCGCGAGAACAGCGAACAACAAAAGAGCGACGTATGTGTGGCGATTCGAGATGAGAGTATGATTCCACGGATAGTTTTGTATGTTCATCACACGCTTTCTTAAAAACTGTTCGCAGATTACGAAGGTTTGAAACATAATATCAAAGCCTGCTACTGGACACGATGTTTTAACCATTTCCCGTTCTCACACCGTCTGTACCTAAACTGTCCCAGCGTTGTCCTAACATGTCCTTCTTGAGACCTGCGCTGTCCTGGGTTATTACGCAGCGTCCATTGGCAATCCTTTACCGACGTTTCGGGACAACGTATCGGTGCCTTCTTCGACGGTCAAGAAGTCCAAGGTGAAAAGGAAGATTGGACTGATATGTTGTCCCGAAACATCGGTGAAGGATTATCACTCGACTCTGCGTAATATCTCAGAAGGGCGCTTATCTAATCAATGTCGCGGCGGAATCCTGAAATCATGGATCTCTCTCTTGGTGTTCCAGTTGACTGTTCCAAGACGTCTTCCTGCCAGAAGTCTGTGCGTATCCGGTATTTCCTTCATACCAGTTTCGTGTTCATTCCACCCTATCCTCCTAGATTTCAGTGTCTTAAAAGTAGCGTACTCGTTATCCTGCATAAAAAGTTGTCGTTATATGATGACCCTAACCTCCTTATATGTGAACATATTCGTTTAGCGCTTTGTTTTCAGACACTGATCTGTTTTGTTCTTCCCTCGCAATAAGAAACCATGTTTCGCATCCATACCAGACAGCTGATACGCCCGAGTTAACCTTGATTTTCAGCGTTTTAGAAGTCGCACTCGATTATGACAGTTCTTGGCTGGCTAATGATAACCCTTTCCAGAATGCGTTCTAAATTCACAGATTCCTTTCACATCGTTTCAGTTCAGTAGCCATTAATAATCTTATTATTCGGCAGCATGTAATGTGAGTTTCTGACAGCATGTTAAATAAGGTGTGAATAAATAAAGTATATTCATATTCCTTGTATTAGAACATTATTTTGTCAGATACCTACTGTTACGATTTTTTTCTATCGAAGTACAACTACATAGTTACGTGCAGTGCCTTCTCATTGTAGCAAGGTAAAGGTAAAGGTAAGGCAAAGTTGTGTGTGTCCATGCCATATAGATATAGGCCTACAGGGTAACCAGAGGTATAGTTACACTCATTCTTAACTACGGCTCTAGCTGGAGGTGAGTGGTCAACATCACGCCCCGGTTGCTGTACCCCCGGGTAATAACCCTGGTGCCCATTGAATAGGAGGCTGGGTGGGCTCCAGGGCCGGTCCGTACGTAGTAGACCAGAGAAAAATTGTACCAAACATCTTTTCTCTCTTAGTATTCTTTTCCCAGGAGCAACAAAGTTTGCTCAACCTCTTCTACGTTTGCACGCCAAATCGCGCATTATGATGTGTAGGCCACGTAACAACGCAAGTATGAACTGGGTTCATAGTTCTTCCTAGTTCCTTATGCTCTGCATTTTTATAGTTTCTTCGTTTCCTTTCGTTTCGTTTCGTAGTCCTTACCTCTTCTACCCACTCACAGTAGGTGTCGAGGTTGTTTTCACTTGATGACACTCACACACACACCACACTCGATAGGGCTCCTCTGGACGAGGGATCGGCCCGTCGCAGAGACCTCTACCTGACAACACAAACGCTCACGAGAGACAAAACATCCATGCCTTCGGTGTGATTCGAACCCACGATCCCAGCAAGCTCTCGGCCGCAGACCTACGCCTTAGACCGCGCGGCAACTGGTATAGAGTTTCTAGCAATGTTTATTGTAACTCATTTGGAATGTAACAGATTAGCAGTACTTAGCAGTACTTACGGAGCTTAGCATGTAGCCTAGCAGGTCGATGGGCACCAGGAAGTTAGCCTAGCAGAAACGGACGGTGCGCACAGTGACGCTTGTTTCAGGCGTGTCATTCCAGCCGCCATTTTCGAGCCTGCTATTTGGCAAATAGACGTGCTTGAGAAAACTATGTAAGCCAACGTATTCAAACAGTAGTAGTGATGATGATGAATTACTGGATATCTGTGCTTCTAAGTACGTATTGCTACAAAGGTTATCTGTGCGAAGTATCAAGTGCATCCATTGTTGACAGAAATAGTTTCGGAGAATATCACCATCTGTATAAAAAGTTAAGCAATTACCCAATTCGATTTTTCGAATATTAAGGATGGAAATTGAAACGTTTGATTATATTTTGAACTTGACAAATGAAAAGATGCAGGAGAAATGGAAAAACTGTCATCCCGCTGCGCAGGAAGAACGACTTGTGCCTGCACTGTGGCATGCTGAAATAATTTTTGTTCCAATCTGCAGTAATATATTTTCGTCATAATCGATAGGCCTACTTATAGTTATTTTTTACGAACATTCATTTGGTAATTTCAATTACAAAACGTTTTTCATATATGTACTTAGCTACTGGTACTTCATTTAGGCACCTGGCTTTTGAATTTCGGACGGATGACTCTACTGTAGGTGTAATATTTAAGTATGTTTGTAGAAATCGAATTGCTTATATTGTATAAAAGTGGACTGTATTTTGTTCAGCCTCTGGGCTGTAGGTTTCATCGCACGACGACACAATCACTACTATCTCCAGCTATGCACTGCTGCACAGCTGACCACGGCTGTGTTACTATACAATGCGGATTCTGCTCTACAATACAAACTGCTACACTGCACAGCGCTACATACTGCCAACACAGCAACATAACCACAGGGAGCGATAAACACAACAAGGAAAAGAATGAGAAAAAATGATTCCCTTGCAGGTGTCAGTTGACGCACCGCACACAACGTTTTACCAATAAGGAAAATGAAAGCTTCAACACATACGTAAACTGCCTTATGAAAAGCACATTACGGTTTTGTACAACTCCTTGTTCCTTTAAGTAATTGTTGGTTTCAGAAATTAACCGCGAATAACTCAACACGACCACAGGCACCGGCATAAACAAAATGTACAATACGTGGTGCAAGATTTACATTGCTCATTAATATGATTTACTGCTTGTATTCATTTCACATGAAATTTCTGCCCAGAGCTTCAATGTATCATATCGGTTATGATGGTCCGGGTTCGCCTGATTCCATAAGCACGCAGGCAATCAACCTTTCCCACATTCATGGCGCTCTGATCCGCTCTGATCATTACATGGAACAAGTCCTACTATGGTGATCTGCCCATCCGTGACTTGCGAGCAGGTCGCTTTAAAGCGCTGGAAAAATGAAAGACTTCATTCTTCCAGCGCCCAGCGAGCTGGCAAGCGACCGAACCGGCTTCGGCTCGGCTCGGCTTCGTCTTGCGCACACCCATTTAAAATACACTGTTCCTTTCTTCCAGCTAGGCGGCCGTCTAGTCTACCTGCGACCATCTAGGTTCCGTCTTGTGCCTACTCTTAGGAATGAACGGCAAGAGTGTAGGAAACAGCATTAACCATTGTAAATTCAGTGCACTGTAGAACACATTGTGCTGGAACTGACGCGTCTTTTATTTGTTCGTAACGTGACTCATTAGGCATGTCGCACAACATTGCCAAAGCGACCATTACCTCCGTCATGTCTGTCGGTCTGTCTGCATGGAAGAATTCGGCTTCCGCTGGACGGATGTTCATGGAATGGGAGTTTTTACTGCATTCTGTTGACAGGAAAGTCGGATAGAAATAACAGGCACTTTATACGAAGACCTACGCACGTTTATGTTAATGTCTCGCCCTTTACGGGACAAGTCCAAGAAATACGGCAGAGTCAGGATGCTGAAGAAGCAGTTAGCGATCTAAGCATAATGTGACACCACATAGATACAAAGTAATCGAGGCAAAAATCCATACTCGAATTTGTTTTTTGTTCAGATCGTAATGTGATGCTGCTTATCTTTGCGTCATGTTTCTTAGCAAACTTGTCTGTCAAACAGTTTTGAGAGATGAACATTGAACCCCTTTCCCCCTCCCCCCTGTCCGGGGTATCTGCGCCTGTTTAGCTACATGCATACAAAATGTCCCTTGCTACAGCAGGCGGTACCCTGTCCTGTGGACCTGAAGTGACAGGTTGGGGTCGTCTGCTGCTTGAGGAAAAAGGTTCAATGCTTTTCGCTTTGATTATGTAAAACCAACTTCGATCGTTCGTTCTGTGGATTGTCCTTGTAAAAAAAAAAAAAGATAGAACACTTCTTTGCTTGTGTTCGTCTTCATTGTATTTTCTCGGATTTTCGAGGATGATGAATCGTTTTCTAAGACCCACGTGGTCTTAACAGAAATTTCTCGAACTCTAAACGCAGTTATTCTTCACAGAAGTCATATGGCCATGTTTGTCAACCAATTTACCGTGTTATTTTGAATTCTTACGCGTTTTTGCGCTTTGTCAGAACAACTGAGTGCGGTATGCAGTATAAAGAAACAGTTACATTATGTTAATGTAGCACATGTGAAATATATAACGTAGCTCCGCTGAGAGAACAAATTCTGCTTACCTGTATATTTCATACTGGGTCGTGTAATATAAAAGGCTTTCTCCACCACGACATCTAATACAGCTCGTATGAAAACTGAGAACTGAGTCACTCTAAATATTTTAAGTTTTGTATTTTAACAAGTAGCCTACTTTGGGACACATCAATAGAACCGAAGAAGTTTTAATTGTTTATTATTACATCTGGTTTTATTCTATAGCCTTATAGAATGGGAACAGTCAGCTCTGACAACATTTTTACACATTATCTTGATGTGTTTTTTGTCTTATGCACCGTGCCTGATGGTTCAGATCTGAAACGAAGTATGTTGCACGTGTAATATACATTTTTATGCAATATGGAACTGAGTTGTGTCTGACGGTGTTTCATTTTATTCTTATTGATTGTCATTAGGCCACGACGTGTGAGTATGTCGGTGAAATTGCACAAAGCCTGCCTCTTTTTTGTGCCCTTTTTTATCCTGTATACCTAATGTGTTTTTCTTTTTTCATAAGATCTATTTTACTCCTCTTGTGTATGCCAGCGAGCCGTATACTGACACGGAAATGGTGTTGCTTGTGGCTATGTTGAGAGAACACTCCCACAAAAACAAAAAATATCTTCATACCCGCAAAAGGGCGTGTCGCTAAGAAGGTACTGTCATGTATGTATGATGTAGCTATGAGCGCATAAGAAATTTTGCCTTTGCAATTTCTGAGAGGGACAAGAAACGTTTTGTTTTCGCTAAAGCATCCAAGCCGGATCTGGTCCCACCCAGCCGCTTGTTTAGCGGGAGCCACGGACTCTGTTCTCGGCGTCGAAGTGGCTGGTGTGTTAGGTCTTCAGTCAATGCCATTTCCCGGGTTAAGAAATCTAGCAGCTATAGCAGCATTTCGTTATGTGTTTTCTTGGAGTTATGATTAGCTGCTGGATTAACTTTACGCAACTGTACACATAATAGAATCTAAAACAAGAGGGTTTCGCATTCCCTTAATAATTTTATTGTAAGATGCACGTGTATTGAGTTTCAAAGTGCGTATTTTTAAGGTCGGTTAATGTTACGAAATGTTGTAACTAACATATTTCATCAGTTTTTAACTTCCGTATCAATTGTCACACTCGCAAATCTTTGCTTTACAGCAGGAATATAGTTTTTTATGGTTTATGTCCCAATTTAATGATAAACCCATGAGGTGTAAAAGTTCGTAATTCGGCATTGGGCCCACATTTATCTTCAATGCCCTAAAGTCTTCAATGCAAAGCAGACACCGTTAAGCAAACATCAGAGTCCCATCCATCATGCTCCAGATTCCCTGTTGTTGCTGTAAACTGGGTTACCATACGGAGAATTGGGAGCAGAAAGGGTGTATCTCTAAAACTCGACTTTATTTCGTGACAGTTCTCAAGCAGAATTGCGTTATATGATTTGTTCACTGTCCTTCTGTCCTCACCGGAGCGTCTTAGGGTAGAGACGCACCGCAAGCGTGTTGGCTAGAGGTTGGCGTGGTAGCAGGTGCATAAAGGGAATGTGATTTTACCAACAAGAAGAAACTTATGTAGACAGCCACACAACCCCCCACCCCGCCTCCAATCGGTTGCCTGGTTACGTTTCTTGTTGTTGGTTAAATTCGCATTCCTTCCATGCACCTGCTACCGCGCTAACCTCCAAGTAACACGCTCGCAGTGCGTGTGTACCCTTGCTGACTGCAATATTTCTAGTTTGCGTTCCGAAATAATGATTAGGCGTATATTGTGAGCTCGAACGCGTGGATAATTTTATCTACCCTTTCGAATGGATGTGAAACATGGTATTTTTGTTCCGAAGGGAAACATTTGACTTTCGGCCCGGGACAAAAACGAATTACTCGGGAATGTACCGTTAATGTTGCCGGTACTGATGAGTTCAACTGCCTTAGACGTCGACTGCAGGATTTGGAAAATTAAGACTGCTCCGTGTTCGTAGTTACATCGGCATTCTGCAACCTTCATTCGAATTTCGTTAACTTTCTTGAAAACAGAGTATTTTTAACAACTTTTAGGAAGTTTAAGTAACAAATGAAACAGTTCTATAAGTTTTGAAAAACAATCGCGCGGTGATATTTGCACATTTTTTCTGCACACTATGCCTGCGTTTGTTCTGTGTTGCACAAGTTTCCTTATTCTAAAAGAATAAATGTTTTATTTTAAACTTGATGTTTATCATCCCAGTTGGCGTATAAGACACAAATTTACTCCTCCTCAAAGAGGCAATCAGTCACAGCCAACTTTCCTTTTATTCTGTTATTATTGAGCTACCGAGGTTTCGGCTTTATGAAGCCATCATCAGGCTGTACGTATACAAGTATAAGAAAACTCTACATACTTGGAGGGAAAAGCCTTCACCTTTACAAATACAGGTAGAATTTGTACGATATGAAAGTAAAAATGTAAAAATTGTGTAAGGATAAAAATGTAAATATAAGACAGATAAAATTACGAAGAATGAAGCGTCGACCATAAGATGTAAATGATTATTATATGTACCGTGTTAGCGTCAGTATTCCACAGTGATGAATTTTATACATTCACGCATTCAACCGAAAAAAAACCGCAGATTCGTAGAGAAAGCACACCTGGGAATTTAATGTATAACGACAGAGGAAACAAGAACGTATATGCCATCATCTCCATTGGATGCTTTTGGTACCTGTAATGCTTTACATCCCCTGAAGATGATGGCATGTCCATTGAAACATGTAGGGATAAAGCCAATGTGAATATAACTTTGTGGATTATTGTGCGTAATTGTTGGTTTGTTTCTAATCACTGATGTGTATTTGAACTTTTTCCTTCGTCGCTGAGTATACAAGCACGACGTTTCGAAAGCAAACTGCTTTCGTCTTCAGGTGAACCCTACATAGTTAAGGTGTGTACTGTTGAATGTAATCTTTCAATTAAACTCAAACAGCACTCATTTCCGGGCATGTTTATGCGAACTTTTTCTTTGTTTTGATGTGAATAACTCATGCGTGAAGTTTGTTCAAGCATTTTTATGCACTCTGTGTTGTCTGCTATTACAGGCTTTATATGTGTGAAGGCCGTCATTGGTATGAACATAAGAGGTTGTGGCATGGTCTGGCGGTAGCATCCATGCATTCTTCTGAAGAAACTGAGTAAAATTTCTATACATTTTTTATCCTTGGGGTATTCGAACCGGCTGTCTTCAGAATACGAGGCAGCAATTTTAACCGCTACAGAACCCCTCTCCTCCTCTTCCCCCTCCCCCCGGCCCCCCCCCCTTCCCACTAGATGTTGTGTGTTTAGAACTAAAGCAGATCAGCAGTGTATGAAGTTTAGTAATGTAGTTTAATTATAGTGCCAGATCGAGCTGCAGTTAACTTATTCCCACATCATCTCATGTAAGCTTCTTATCATACCCTGTACCAACTAGGAAAATCCTCTTATGTCATCATTGGGCGGACTTATCGCCAAACGGAACGTGTAATGTATTTCCCAAATGTAGGCAGGGGTAATAGGTAGCTGCAGTGTAGGTAAGACTCTACCGCAAGCCCCCTCAATCCGTAGCTCGTGGACAACGTGTTGCCTGCGGAGACATTTGAAATTAGAAAACGTTGTTTATTCTTTACGCTTGAAAAGCCGAGATAGAACGCCGAAGCAATTTTTAAAACTTGTAAGCTGTTTATTTTTGGAGACATAAATTACATTAGTCATTCGTTTTGTAAAAATGTGCTTAGAAAGCGATGCATGCGTAGGTTGTAAATTTCATTTTTTAATAAATGTTTGTACTTTTTGTAGCACATGATGCATATAAAAATATAAATATAAACTTGTATGTATAGTTATACTTATATATTCTTCCATTCGGTGTATTGAATTTCATGTTACCCGCATGGAGACCAAATTTTGTCGAAGTTTCCGGCACCACATAGAAGGCTGAGCAGGCCCGTTTACCGCCATGTTGAAACGTAGCTGTAATTCAGTACAATTATTGCCATATTAAAGTAACTATCTGTATAATTTTAGAGATGGATGCTTTGGAGAACAGGAAAATCTATTGCCGCGGCGGGAAATTGAGCCACGACTTCTTGGTGGTCGAGCCCGTAACCTAGCTACTGTTTCGAATACCCAGCCATCTGTTCATTAAGGCTTCATGCCGGGCTGTGGAGTCGGTGCACAAAACCCGCGACTCCTCGATTTTTAGAACTGCGACTCCGACTCCTTCATAAAAGCTCAATATGTATTAATAACGGTAAACCTATAAGACATTTCATCGCCACCACGTGAATCATCAGGCTACTTTTTTAGACTAATAACCTATAGTTAAGTATAAGTCTAATGGTTACTGTAGCTGTCAGGGCTCTGGAGTTGGAGTATCTAGTTAAGATTTTAGATTGAGGTCGGAGTCGATACATTTTTACCGACTCCGACTTCACAGCCCTGGTTTCATGCTGCGTTAAGTATATACGTTGCCGTTCTTCTACCGCCGCACCGAGCACGGCAGCTTTATCGCATAGAAATCCTGCATCCACCGCGACATTCTATGACAGCTGCGGTGGTCAGGAGAGCGTCAAAATAAACGCACTGTATAACGTACCTTTGACAGCATAGCTCTCGCAACACTGGGCAGTGAGCGCCTTGGCCTCGGCTATAGTTTGTGAGAGGTAAACGGATTTAATCTCAGCAAATAACAGCACTCACGTAAAGGGCTTTTCATGGTTATTCTTGGTCCGTACAAATACCATTACCCTCATGATAATGCACTCTGTCTTATGACAGGTCCATAGCCTCTTCCACAGCGAGTTCTCCGCAGAGTGCGATCTAGTGCTTCCCCTTTCAATTTCCAGTATCCTCCCTTTTCCTTAAGGCCATCCAGTAATTACTTACGTCTTCTTCCTCGTCTTTCCGTCACTTCCATCTTTCCTTTTACCTTCAGTCACGCGTTTGAGAAGGCAGTTCCTACACAAGATGTGACCAATCCAGTTAGCCTTCCGTCTTATATAAGACAAATGATTCATCCAGAACCCTTCCAAATTTATGATAAAATAAGACCGACGACCGCCACCTTCATTCGCCTCTGCGTGTGTTATTTTTCCCTCTGATTTGGTGAGGTTGGCGGGATGTTTAGCACGCGTGGGAGAAAAGAGACACGCACGTAGAATACGTGTGTCGACCCTGAAGTGAGACGTGGGTGTAGGCAGGAAGAGGACCTCACTGTGAACAGGTGATGCCATTGTTTCATATTTGGATTTGAAATCTTGTCTGGTGCTTACCTAGGGGGCGTAATGACAGCACAGCGATCTGTTTAAAATTCCTCCTCGCAGTCAACAGTAGTGTTGTTCTGTAACAAGAAAACACATTACTTAACTGCGTGGTATAAGGTCCTTCTTGAATATTTGAATGTTGCTAAATTAGTCAAGAAATTCTTCGAACCAGGGTGTTCATTACCATGAACACAAAACCCCAGCATTGAAAAGTGACCTGAGCTATTTTATTTCAGGCCACAGCTGCATGGCGTATTTCAGATATCTTACGTTTTAGTATTATCCTTCCATTATAATGCGTCTGCCAATTAGTCTTTTTCCTTCAGGCTTTCGTAATAAAGTGTTCGTTTCTTAGTTTATTAAACAGAATGTTTATGCTGGCATTTCTTGTCCTTATTTCGTGTGATACATGGTAACAATTTTGCAGACTTGCTCGTGAAAATGTTACCCTTAGTTTGGATGTGAGGTATATTGCATTGTCTGGAACATCCGCGTAGCACCCGTGCTCCCGCCCTGCTTGCTACACCACCGATGTATTAATTAAATGCCCGACTACAATAATCGTATGCAGGCCAACACAGACGTGTTGAGTTCAAGTGAACACTTGTCCGTGCCATGTTTTGAACTAGAACCCCCCAGTTCATCACTCACCAACCAATCCAGCCACACACAGTTTGTTCTGACAGCTCTTTGTATCCCTCGTCCGTATTCCGCTCTTCAGTGAGGTATAATGTATTCTGTAAGACTATTGACAACCAGCAAACATTGTCTGTCACGCGGTTGTATAGAGACATCACGTGGTCAGTCGAATATGGGATGTCGAGAACTTCTTTGTTCAGTTTGTTAAACTGTTGCGTCCCAACTGAATTGTCTGTGATCCCCTAATGGACTAAACGTGGGATAGATAGATGAGATAGCCTATGTTTTTAGGATTCATTTGTCTGGTGACGATATTCATGTTAAGTCTCACAAACTCGTGACTAAATACCTCTGAAAGTAGATTAAAGTTTGTGAATCCGCGGGTAATATACGGAGAAGGCTGTCGAAAAACCGAAATCCTGCACGTGGTCTTTCAATTTACATTAATTACAAATGTTAACGGTATAAAAGCGTCTTGACTTTGACTAGACGGGTTACCATGACTACCGCCGACTGACCCGACCAACGTCTCACAGCGAGACTTCCTAAACATTGGTAGTTTTCGATTTCCATGTCAATAATTCACTTAAGTTTGTTAACTAGACCCAGTTAATAACAAGAGTGCGGTTTCTTTGGAACATAAACTCAAAACTTTGTAGGTTTCACTTTAAATGTAAGAGCCCCCTTCCTCCTGCCGTAAATCCGACAGAGGGAAATGGTTATTTTCTGTACAGTTACCAAAGAGTCGTCTTCCTCTTCTATCCAAATTAGAAAATAGTTCACTCTCATAATTTTCTTTTTGGACGTTGTCCGTCGTCTAATTTTTAATGAAAGGTTTCGGAAGCCGACTCTGCTTCCATCTTCAGGCAAAGAAGGAGCTTGCGAAACTTCATGCTTCATTAAAAGTTAGGCGACAAACAAAGTTCAAAAACGAAGATCATGCCAGTGATCCATGTACTATCGTCAGAGCCCTATCGAGTTGGATTAGAAAGTAATTTTCGCAGTTCGAAGCAAGGACTTGTCCAGATTTGCCGTCAACTACTGGTGTTGTATAGAATCAGTTATCTTAGAACGATGGGGTATGTACTGCTGCACGCCATACTGTCTGTCTGTCTGTCTGAATGTCTATCTGATTATATATCGGCACATAACGAGATATCAATTTCGTACGTTTTCGATAAGAACTCCGATCGGTTATTGCGGTATGTAGTGTCATAGGTATAAAGGCAATCCCTTAAAAAAATTTAGTGTTCAGGTGTTCGTATGTCGTTGTAGGTATAAGATGGCATGACACTCTGATACGTCCTTTTCTTTTAGAGTTTAACCCTTTGATCAAGCGCAGTGGTGACTGATTTAATATTTAAACATGCACTTTGTCCACAGTGTGTGACTCAGAATAAGCAGTAACTGTATCTAAACAGGGTTAAACACATGGTCTGTGTACTGGAGACGTGGCACGCTTTCTGTTAGGTCGGACCGAGTATGTATACGTGTATATATGTTTGTATTATTCAGCCGATATTAGTGCTTCGTCTCGAGCCGATCGGGGCTCATGCCCGGAAGATTTTCTCTCCACCGCGCCCAGACCTGTTCTGGATCTCACCCTGCCTCCAGGCAACTCGATGTTGTTGCCTCTTTCCTCTGACGCTTAATGGCCAGGGTTTGAAGCTGAATGCACCTTCCTGTAGTGTCGAGATTAACCCGTTAAAGACGGAATGTAGTCTGTTTTATATAAGGACTCAGTACGTACCGCGCTGTAAACACTCTCCACTTCGGTTATAAAAACCAGTCTCTTAATGTTTTATAAGGCAAAAGTTGCTGTTTATTCTGAGATCCGTACAAAACACATAAACGAAATGTGGGCACCACGTAGAATTTTTTTAATGTTAAACCTGGTGGTACGTAAAGTTACCGCTAGGCTTTAAAAGATTAAGAAAGTTTGTATCCGTACGTCCGCTCCACAATTAGGATTCGTGGCGTGGTACATTGTTAATGTATAAGGAATGTGTTACCTTTACTTTACGCTTTCCCCTTTGCTTTATGCGTGTAATCTAAACCCCCACACACACAAGATAAAGATAAGAATTGATATGTTGACACGTCCAATACAGAAATGAATTTCTGGGACATTTTTACAATTAACAAAAAGCATACAATTGACTGAAACCAAATTTTGGGTCAATATGACTTCAGCCACCCAAGGAAAATGCATCAGTAACGAAACACGTTATAGAGTGCATTTAATAGGCCCTATAGATTGCATATTTCAGAACTAAAATATTAATTTTTAAATCTTAAAAGGACAGCAAAATCCGTACCTCTGCGATACACATATCAGACTTCCCGTCAAATAGAACCACGCAAAAGTACCAATTTTGTAATTTTAATTAAAGTTTAATGGTCTTTTATGTGCCTCTGCAGATTTTCTTTGTGGGCACAGTCGAAGGACGGACTGGCAAGCTGTTAGTAAAACGTGTGTGCCAAAGAAAAAGACGTGAAATGCACGTCAAAAAAAGAGAAAAAGTGAGCACTGTTATGTTCTTCTACAGCATCTTACGTGAACAATCCAGATATCGAACCAGAGTCCGAGAGGAATGCGGCGGCCACTAAAGCTGTCGGTTCTTGCGTCTTGACCTACATTGAGGGTTGCTTAACGTAACAGACTTAAGCAGTATGTCGTTGGTGAGTTGTAGGATCCTTAGTGAGGTGTTACAGTCCTTGAGAACTTGCCGCCTGTTGGCTGTAAAGGAAACAGGCGGACAAGGTCCAGTCTTCGGTGTCAGTTACTGAATAGGAGTTGTTACCGGATTTCCTGTAATTTGTACTTGGGTCTTGAAGATGATTATAATAGTTTTATCTGCTCAGCAAGTCAGGCGATATTAAACATTGTACGTGTCCGCATCTAGCTTCAAATAAAATTTGATGTAAATGTTTGTGAAACTACGAGCAGATGGTAACAGCCATTTGTTCAGTGACACAGGTTTTGTAAAAATCGGTACACTTAAGGCCACACTTTAGATGAGGGTACAAATACGTTTTCTTCTGATCTTTTCTACAATTTTCCCACCGATTTGTGCGCATTTCGCAATAGAAGTTTACAAGGTGTCACAAGATTGGTAATGAGATTCGTGATTTCGTTTAATTGCGGACGTAAATAACACATAAGCGCGCCATCCGTATTTATATTCCGTTATGGGTGAACATCGAGCGATTTTGCGTTGTGCTACAACGAGGTTTTATTAAAACGGTGTTACTTCATATAGTGTATTAACCCGTCTGTTGCCGAGTGGGGTAACTCAGTTACCCCAGTGGTCCAAATTTCCCGAGTTTGGTAACAATGCACGTCCATATTAGCACAGGACTTTTTGTATTTGCTCATTAGCATTCACTATGGTAGAAAAACAAAGCTGTAGTGCAGGAGAATCAATTTTGAGTCGATTAAACACTAAGTTTGGCCGGTGGGGTAACTCAGTTACCCCAGTGGTCCAAATTTCCCGAGTTTGGTAACAATGCACGTCCATATTAGCACAGGACTTTTTGTATTTGCTCATTAGCACTCACTATGGTAGAAAAACAAAGCTGTAGTGCAGGAGAATCAATTTTGAGTCGATTAAACACTAAGTTTGGCCGGTGGGGTAAATCAGTTACCCCACTTGGTAATGCGTGTAACAAGACAAGAGACAAGAGAATATTCTTGTGTGAGGCAAACAAATCGGTGGCCTCACAGAATATTTATGGAGCTAATTGACATTGGTGCACTCAATAGCTATGTAATTTGGACGGAGAAATATCCCCAGTGGAATATTGAAAATTTGAGCAGGAGAAAACTTTTCCTAATTCAACTCGCAAAACATCTTGCTCTCCCCAACATGAAGATACGTTTGGCTCAAAACCTTCACAGAAACATTCTGAACAGCATCAGGCTTTCTGCAGGGGCTTTATTGGAACCAGATGACTCTGTCAACACAGAAGATGCACCGACACAAAGCGGCCTGTCGTCAACACTGCCTACGGGGATGAGGTGCAGTTTTTGTAGTAGGAAAAGGGACAGAAAAACGAGAGTGATGTGCTGCATTTGCAAAAAACCTGTGTGCAATGACCATCGCAGTAAGGAAACTATGGTGAAGTGTCTTGATTGCGACGAAAAAGGAGGACATTAAAATTTATTTTTGTACGATTCAGAAATTTTGTAAATTTTAAATATTTAACCATTTTGTAATTTCAGTTTATTCAATTATATTATGTACAAAGGATTTGACATTCATTCCATAAACTAAAACCCATTCACATTTGAATTTTATCGTTATTTTCCGTGTGTAACTCATAAAATCCCAATAAAAAGCGTGTGGGGTAACTCAGTTACCCCACTCGGTCAAGAGTGTTACAACGGGGGGGTCGGCAACAGACGGGTTAATATCATGAGGTATAAAAGATTCTACGGGCCAATTAGGAAAGTGTCGTGAGCCACAGGATGCGCACTACTAATCTACAAGAAATGGCGTTGATCAATTTTGAGCTTCTTAAAGATCGTCTCTGTGTATATCATACTTTAAGTAAGGGCATAACTGTATTTGTGTCGGCATTTCTCAATTTTTATGTAGGAAATATAACTGCTGTTCATTCCCATAACAATTCGAAGCACTTAAACAAGCCAAACCCCTAACAATGCATGGTTTTGGCATTGCTGAAACCGGTCTAGGATGTGGGAACTGGGACAGTGGAGGGGGTACGAGTGACATGAGCCCTCCAAGGGACTAAATAATGTACCTCATATTCAGTTTGTACGTCACAGAGAACTCGGCATGCTACGATTAGAAAGACCAATCGGCGACCGCATTATCGCTAAGTGGCTGTTTATTGTATGATTTTTACGGAACACATAATTTGGGAGACAAGTGCGGGGTTTTCGGTGTTAAACCTGGCGGTACCCCTGGGCTCTGAAGGGTTAATAATACTTAGTACGTACGTTACGCAAAATTCGGTGACATCACACATACTGTAACTATTATTCCAGAGGTGGTGAAATTCGGAATTGGAGATCTACACATTTTGCCATTGCCCACTACAGAGTTTCACGAAAAATTATGCAGTAAAACCCACACTTTACTCAGCGTCGTAAATGTTTTTCTACCGATAATTTTCATACGTCTTGGCCGATTTACAAAATATTCGGTATTGGAGCTTTATGAACATTGCTGTTAAGAAACTGTTTCATAGAAATCCGTGCCAAAAAAGAAAAAAGCTGCACTTTACTAAAGGACCTAAAGTAATTCTTATCCATGATGTCCTCATTTCTTCTCCCATGTCTGTGGTAATCAGCACTGAAGATCAGAACGTAACGATGTTAAGCAAGAATGAACCGTATTTTACGTAAGGTCATAAGTGAGTATCAGCCTGTAATTTCTATAATTGGTGACCGATTTTTACGCGCGTTCGCATTGTCGCGAAAGCCGTCTGTTATCTTCATGACTTTCGGTTCATCCCTGTATCTTCCCGTCTGCACATATCAACTCGTCTACCACTAGATGGATTGTCGTGAAATTCGATGTGGGGTGCTTTTATTAAAATGTGTCAAGAAAATTCAAATTTGTTAAATTCGGGGAAAAAAAATATCGGGAGCTTTATACGAAGTTCAGATACGTTTATATTGTTGATAGCGACATAAGACTTGTAATATCGACATCCTCCAGCCCAGCGGTGTCAGGCTGTTAGGTTACACGAAGACGTGTAAGCGTGACTTAACATTTTAGGCGCGTTCGCAGAATTGTGTAAACCGACTATTAACTTCGTCGTGTCTCTCCGTACGCATAGACCAACTCGGCGGCCACTGGACGGATTTGCCAAAAACCGGTCGAGAAAATTAAAGTTTTATTAAAATCTGACAAGAATAACGGGTACTTTATATGAAGACGTATGTACATTTGTGACAGTATCTCGCTCAATTCGTCTTAGAATGAGAATTTTTTTCAGAGGAGCGTTGCAGCGAATATCGAAACACACATTTTATGTTCAATAACTTTTTCCGGAAAATCGTGTCATTTATGAGATAATGTAAAAAAGAAATATGGTATAGTCGGACAGTCCACAGATGCCAATGTGATACGGCGCATGTGCTTTGTATGATTGATAACTAAGGCTACAGACACACACTCAACAATATGTAATGCTTACTGCTTTTTCACTGCAACAATGGTTACGCGAAAACACCTCACTGTTACGTTATACGTACGTGGCCTGTCGTGTGTACCTCAACAACAGTACTAAAGGTAACGCACTGTTGCGTTTCCATGGCAACGCATTTCATATTTGTGTCTCATTTCACTGTCAAATTTCGACTAGTTATGCGAACGCGCCACAATGTTATGTTATACGTTACGTTGCCTATGTTGTGAATGTTAGTGAGTCTGCGACTATATGATCTGTAACTAAATCCTAAAGTACGCGCGCGTATGTGTAACTGCGGAATCCGGCTGGATTCTTTTACGAACCGTATCCTCCGAATTTAGCCGATCCCAGTGACCGCGCGGTCTAATGCGTAGGTCTGCGGCCAAGCACTTGCTGGGACCGTGGGTTCGAATCCCACCGGGGGCATGGATGTTTGTCGCTTGTACAGTGTTTGTGTTGTCAGGTAGAGGTCTCTGCGACAGGCCGATCCCTCGTCCAGAGGAGTCCTACTGACTGTGGTGTGTGCTTGAGTGTGATCAAATGAAATTAAAAAAGACCCTCAACATCTACTGTGAAAAAGTAGGTAGGAGAGTGAAGGACTACGAATCCTCCAAATTTGAAAGTTAGGAAAATATTTAACAAGATAGGAAATGCCCGCAGAGCGGAATACCTTTGGCGCGTTCGAGTAAACATTATTGTCATGGAAACGCAACTGTTGAGCTACGTATGTTGGCCTTCATCAATAAAAAAGTGCTTATGGCTTCGTGTAAATGGCCCTGTATTTTTGTCCGATTTCAACCAGAATTGAATTTTCTCGACAGATTTTAATAGAAGTCTCCAAATTAAAATTTTGCGAAAATCTATCCAGTCGGGGCCGATTTGATGTAGGCGAACAAACAGACAGACATGATGATGATAATGGGCGATTTTTGCGACTTTGCGAACGCGCCTAGAACGGAACTGCATCAACAATATCTGTAGATAGTCGTTTGTTGTCCCCAGTCAAATTTCTGGAAGTGTTAGTGGCTTTGAGCGCAGAAGTTTTTGACGCTGTTTCTAACAGTCGTTTATGAGGATTGGTCTCGGCTCGTTATACTCGTATGTGGAATGACAGAGCACAGGATGTTTCTTATAACGAGCCTCTTCCGAAACTTCTAACAAGTTTTGCCCAGTGTGCTTACATCTGTGTGCCACACGAATTTGTTTTCTGAACCGTGACTCGAATAAAGTGGGAAAAGCAAACTACAGTAGAATAAGAGAAAAGTTGTCGTTACGCACTCCACGAAGACATCTGGGGAAGCTGGTGTATAGTTCCACTCTTTCTTAACCTCGCCACTAGGTGGAGTTGAGTGGTCACCTCCATGTCTCAGCCGTTCTACCTCCGGGGAAAATGTCCCTGGTGCCCGTGGTACAGGAGGCTGTGTGGGCCCTACAGTCGGTCTGGACGTTTAGTAAGTCTGTTTTCTTTGCCAGGAATCGAACTGTGATATCTCGACCGTCCAGTCCGTAGCCTAGTTACTATACCGACTGAGCTGCCTCGGCTCGGCAGAGAAATTAGCAGGGAATCAGAATGTTCATTTCCATTCAAATACAAAATTTGTCCACTAGTGCACTGTGTTCTAATGTCTTCACACTGCAACATTTAGAACATTTGTATATTAGTTCTACATGTTTCAATCCCGTAGGATCATCCTCAGGGACTCATTCAAGATTAAAAATGAATAATACAACTAACAGTACTGTTAATGCTGTTTGTGTAACATTTAACTTTTTAAGTTTGCTTGCAATGGGACAGATATTACGGGCAGTTTACATGAAGACCTATATAAAGTCCTAATATCTCGCCCAATTCTTCTTGGATTGGCAGAAGTTTCATATAAAAGTTGTAAAGAAGATCCAAACACGTTTTATATCAATCCTTTTTTTTTTTCGAAAATCAAGCGGTTTAATAGATAATGACAAGAAATGCGACAGCAAGAGAGGCCAAAGAAATAAATACCTACCTGCAGGTTTGTTGTGTTGGGTCGTAATAATCCAATGACGCTACAATACTGTTGTTATGTCACGTTTCTGTGCAGTTAACGATTTTGTTCATGCGATTTGCGTCATGCATAATTAAGGGAAATAAAAATTTGTGATCCTAATAATTAATATTTATTGATTATGTCTAGGAATACGAAGTTTGATGTGTACGTGGACTGTGAATGTACTTACAAATTGTGTACGAAGTACTGTTTGTAAGGCAGCATTACAAAATATTTTGACGGATTGAGTATTTCAGGTAATGCATGACCGATAAATTTAACATAGAAGAAATCAACATAGACATACAACTAATGAGTTCTGCAAAGAAACACAATAACAACCCCCCCGCCTGGTAGTATGAACTTTCTGTACTATTGGGATAATTAACAATGTCTATGACGAGACTGAAAGGTGGAAGGAAGCAACTGTAGCATACTTCAACATACTATCACAGCTATCGACGAAAGAATTGAAGAAAGTTTTGTCGTAAAATATACTGATCTATATTTTGCCTGTTGCTTTATATGGTTGTGAAACTTGGTCTTTCGTGTTAAGGGCAGGGCATAGTCTGGGGGTGTTGGAGAGTCGGCTAGTGAGGAGGATATTTGAAACTCAGAGGGAAGAAGCACCATAAAGCTGGAGATTGTTGGATAATGAGGAACTTTGTGATATGTATTCCTCACCAGATATTATTCGGGTAATCAAATGGAACAGGATGAGATGGGCAGACGAGCATGAGGAAAAAGAGAAATGTGTCCAGGGTTTAAAATATGTATATTCGGTACGTCAAATAGTAATTAGTCAGACGGTGACTATAGAGAATAGTACAACGAGGAACTTATTGATTTGAACTCCTCCCCAAGTATTGCTTTTGTGATCAAAGCAAGGAGGATGAGAGGGGCGGAGCATTTGGCACGCATGGGGGAGAGGAGAAATTCATGAAACATTTTTTACATTTTATCGTGTAATATTGTACCTTTGTCGTGTTAATGCCGGAACCTCTTTTGTGAAGCAGGGTGCACTACCAGAAGATGAGTATGACTACAATAGGAAAGGCTGCAGCAGACGCATCACCATCCCTCACACCGCACACCACCCATAAAAATAATTGTTTCGTTGGGTCTGGACGTAGAAACATTTGTTGAACGTTTGTCGTATTGATCGTTTTGTGCTGTCACGTCAATGTACTGTGTGTAACTGTTAGCAGCACTACACTGTAGGCCAGGATTTCATGACCGAGTCCATTATTTCGCCTTTATGGATAGACAAATAATCCAATTTCTACTGTAGATTGGAACATGCCCAAATACGTTTATTGTGACTGATGTACCTTTCGTCTGCACCTACATTCAATTGAAGAGATGTGAAAATAACATAAGCTGCCGCGTTTGCATTTGTTGTCGGTTGTGATGGTTGGGTAGCTAGCTCCAGTCCATGGCCTTCGAAGAGCTTTTTCGTAAGTTATTTTTCGTAAGTTTGATTTGAAATGCACGTTGAGATCTCCTGCCATTATTGTTGGTTCTGGGGGAACGAACAGTTTATCAACACAGTCTTTCATTGCATTTTGTGATGTTTGCTTTAAAGAATATAATACTACACTTGTCACACCATTGAAGCGGAAGCCACTGTTTTCGACTCAAGAAAACAGCTTTGACCTTGGCAGTGGTGGCGCAGTGTGAAGTCAGACCATTAGATGTTTATGGCCAACAGCAGATGTATTCCTATTAAAAATACATGGGCTTAAGTGCTATCATGTCTTCCGCGTGGGAGTTGTTTTCTGTTGTGTTCCATTTGATTAGACCTATACATAAATTTGTCTCCAGGCTAGTTATGAACTGAACACCTAAAAAGTGGTAACCAGTGCAAGGTAACAGAGACAGTGATACAGAGGTGGTTGTGACAGGACCTATATATTTTCTGCGGAAAGTTAGCTCGGAAGTGGGGCATCGTGCCCACGCTATCGAGGTCAAAACTGTTCTCATGAGTCGAAGACAGTAAAGATTTCAGTGTACAGGGTAAAGTTAGGCGTACATACTGCGGTAAACTGAGAAACTTGTTTTTGAAATGGAAATTTTACGGATACGCGTAGATACGTAGAATACAAAGTCTGTTATGAGTTCGTGTCTTCGACTGGATCTGACATTGGGGTCAGAATTGTTGTGTTTAGTCATTATTCTAAACATGTATATTGCAAAATGTTGTTGCTGTTATTAGAGTTAGTTATCACAGTGAGTCCTGTCTTAAAGAGAACCTGTGCGTAGAAGAAACCTGTCTTTAGCAGAAAAATTTTACAGTCCGGGTGGTCTGAAGTCCTGCTGATGGCTGGTTAAAGTACGTCTAAAAGTGATGTGAAGTGAAGCGGGGTGTAAAGTGAAGTGAAGTGGAATGAAGTAAACTGACGTGAAGTGAAGTGAAGTGAAGTGAAGGTTTTCTGTAGAATGCCTGTATTATCATTGATTTCAGTTATGCAATTCGTATGTGGGTTTCTGTACTGTACGTTGTCTTATTGTTTTGTATACCTGTCTCATTGTTTCCTGTGTACTCGTTTTACGTTCTGTTATACCTTTTATGATTGTTTACTCTTTGTACCTTTTGCTTCTACTTTGTGTGTTCTGTATTTTGCATTATCTTGTACATTGTTTCTATTTGTGTACAGTTTACGGACCGCTGCCACCGGGCGAAATCCCAATTGCGGTTAATAAATACCATTCATTCATCATTCAAACGGAACCTTCCTCCAACGGAAAAAGTTGGCCACTGCATTCGTTATAAGCAGGTCTCACTGTATTTGTTATTACTGTTCTTTGAAGAACTTACTCTTTAAATATCCACATGGATTTTGGCTCAGCAAATTTCGCGGACCCCCACATGCTAATAGTTGTATTTTGAAGCCTCGTTGAGGAAGTCCTTAGAGATACAAAGTCAGTACGATTGTAAGTGAACGTCTTGTTCATCACAAACACAAGCAGGGGCTGGGGGAGCAAGACTTGCTCGGAAGCTTAATAGATACCATCTTCTGTATAATAAATATTGCTGAGGATCGTTGTGAGTTTGCAGAGGTCTTGGACTAATCTTGCTTCCTACTGGTTGTTAACTATTTATCTAAGTAATTTGCAATTTCGACAAATAATCTCACACAGCACTTCATCTTACCTTGGACTCCTACCCCCTGTCTCTACACGTGGAACAACGCAGGGTCGATAAAGTCCTTTGAACTGTTGTGGTTTATTTGTTATCCCAAAAGCAAGGCCATATAGCAGTTCACGACAGCAGCAGGACAGTTACTGCTACTTTACAGCATCATTATGAGTCTACAGGAGCATCAAGCATGTGTTCTGCGGAAACGTGCCAAAGACGAACACGAAGAGTGGACTGCAGTCTCACAGCGAAAGTCGACGTCTGTGATTTAGCACTTCTTCACGTTCATGGGGCCCCGCTTTCAGTTCTAATCCCGGATCGTAACGCTTGTGACTGAAGTTAACCGCTTTCTTACGTCCTTGTTTGTATTCGGTGGAACTTTGCCACTTCTTTCCACATCTTTCCTGAATCACCATTCATACCCAGAATGGTATTCCTTTTATATATCACAAGACCTTGCCATGTCTCAGGTAGGTGGTCGCCGACCTCTTACAACGGAGACATTGGCTCGATCCCAGGCCATTACATGTGAGATATGTGGCGTAGAAAGTGGCTTTTCTCCCAATATTTCGGGGTTTTTCCCCCTGTCAATATAATTCAACCAGTACATGGTACTAACACTTCATTCATCTGCCACCGACGCAACGCAGTCTTTGCAAGGAACAAAAAACGCCTCTCTTTTATGTCACACGCACGCACACGCATCAATAGCGATTTCTGGTCATGCAGAAATGAAACTGTGTGATATCACCATACAAACAACCGCATTCTATCTTTTTTTCCTGGCGACGCATGCGCGAAGGAACAGTATTGGGTCTTCTAGTGGATGGGTGAATCTACCAGTTTCCTACGTGGCATGTCTGAAACGCGGCGTTCAAGTTGATCGCAAGCAAACTTTGCAGCTTTCATTGAATATAGAATATAAAAAAAACTTTTTGTACTCCACTGCTCGGCGGCGCGCTACTGTCGCACTCATTTTCCGCATATTCCCCACGCCCACAATCGAGGCGTTTATGATATCGTGGGACGAGCTTGTCTGCTGCTGTCTGTTAGTGGCAGTCTATGCCCTGCATTATCAGCCATCGTGTCAGATGTGATTACATCTGACGGTAAGCTTTGTATGTGTAGGTGTTAAGCCTTTACTTCAACGCTGGAAACAGAAGATAATCGCTCAGCGACGAATGCCCCTGGTGTAATCACAAAGACGGTAGTACGTAGTTGTGTTAGACGGGAATCTTATTAGGCAGTTCTAAAGGCATCGGGAATGTCCTTCATTAAAGTAGCAGAGGTTCTTTGGTTAAGAAATTTGCGCTACGTAAACTTATTTAGTAACGGACCCTCTTATATAAGATACCTACACTTCTAGGGGTGTGTATGTTTGTGGGGGCGGGGGGTAGGATAGTAAAGAAATCTAGGAGACAGCGACGGACCGATAGTGTGGCTGGGGTGCAGGAGATGAAGAATTTTTACGGTGATGCGGGTTATTGAAAGACAGGAAAAGAGGTGGGGAAAGTAATATTAGGATAGATTTTCCGGTATTTGCATGTCGGGATAAGACTGTCGGCCTGTGGAACTGTGGCGTGTAACGAGCCAGTGCCACCCCCCCCCTCCCGACGCCAGTAGGTAGATTAATGTATACGGAGTATTGGTGAAATGATAATTGACAAGTGAATATCGAAGTGCTCGACGAAAAATTGTGTCCCAGTGATCATTTTCTACCTCGCAAACCTCACGTGGAATGCTCAGAGGTTGGCCCTGGGCCTAGGAAACCATGGGCATGGGTTGGATGTGGCGAAAACAGCTGAACATAATAGGGTTGTTGCGTCATGGGTTTCTACTGTCGCCGTGTAGATTTAGACATACGCCGAGCTGCTGGGTGTAGTAGCATAGTGTTGTGCTCGTTTTTTGTAAAGTTACCCGTTTCGATTCTCTCCCTGAGGTTAGTGATATTCTCCTCGCTCTTCCATGACGCATATCAGTATGTGCAGACAGCACAACCGCCTCCTTCCAGTTCCTTACGTAGGCAACATTCATTATCATATCTTTAAGTCACTGGACAGCATTGTGTTGGACGGTTGTTGTCTGAATTATATTTTGTGTGGGCTTTACGACGTTTCAGAAATTGACTCTACTCATGGTGAGGCGACCGATTGTAATTGGTTACCACCCCGTTATTGATGTATTAGTGATGACAACTGGGATCGAACCCTGGACCTTATGAATAGTGGAATTCGAATTCCAGTAGCCGGATATCCCACAATGTATTGAGTGCCTGTGTGGAAGTGTGTGTAACTTGTGTATAGGGTAAGAAGAATTTTAGCTTATTATAAAAACTTCTAAATTTAAATTACATTAGGTCTAAATACATATGCTATAATTTTCTTGCATAGCTGAATACCTGTAATTTATGGAACTTTATTTTCTGTATCTCATCTATAGTTATTTTATGTAGACGTGGTTCTTTCGTGTGTGTACGTGTGTATTTGTGTGCGTGATGTGAACTTGATCTCATCTTGCTGTCAAGAATCTTGACTGCTGCCGTGCCGTACCCCTTCATCCTCTTATGACAGTCTTGCAAAATTTTATAACAGGCTGTTGCCACGCTGTATGTGTAATTTTAGTTTTTAAACGTATCCCTGAAGATGATCCCAATAGCGATCGAATGCACTTACAGTCTTGCAACACTTTGCATAGCCCAGGCAGATTAAATTGAGTTTGGCGTTCAAAACCACATCTCCCAATCGTGTGTTTTACTAGACTTAGTGACCTACTTACTTATTGCACGGACTGTAGTAGAGTTGAGTGTATCGATGTCTTTAAATCTGCCTGAAGTACTCAAGAGTTCTAAGCGCTGTTTCACGGAAGGTGTCTGGATTTTCCATGTGGCATAGCGGTAGAGTAAATATAATCAATCATATCTTGCAGTTCTGAATGAAGATTTTCTTCAATATGACGTCTGTAACCTATCGAACGACAGTACATCCTTAACAAGATTGCTATGGGCAAGAAGTCAGAATTCTAACACACTGTCACTCTTGACCTAATTCCTGGCTTAAACATGTACGGGAGACAGAAAGTGGGGTTTGCAGGGATGTGTTTTGATGTGTTCCAGTGAATCCTCAGGCAGTGGTGCAAAAATTCTAGGCGTCTGGTCGCGCAAGTAACTAAATTTTTTTGCAGTATATTTACTGCAGTTGTTACATACAAAAGTGTATATCATTTCACATGCACGGAGTAGAAGGCGTCATATAACAGTGAGGTTCGCAGGTCATTCCAGAATTGCGGGCCCTCGGTATGCAACTTGCTTCGTCACCCTTCGGGCGCCTCAAATTTGGAGGTGGCTCCTACGTTTTTTTGGAAACTTGTGTGCCTCCGCCCCACATAGATAATGCAGCATCATTGAACGATATGTAAATTATTTTTGTACGTAGTGATGAAGAGTCGGACGTCATGGATCATGGTTTCTCTGCCTTGTTCTTTAAGTGTTGACAACGTCTCATCTGTTTTCGCCCCCCAGGTGTTGTTTCAGTGCTGAAAACTGACCAAGCAGTGTGTGGAAGGTCACGTATTTTAAACTGGCAACAATGATGAAACAGCGATGAATGTCACCTCTAATCAGAATATTTTTCAAAAACTTGTCTGTTATGTGTCTGTTTGTGTTGATTACATTTTCATTCATCGTCATGTAGTCTCTCTTACGACAGGTCCGTAGCCTCTTCCAAAGCGAGTGCTTCATAAAGTGGATCTAGGGCTTCATGTCTCGATCTTCAGTAGCTTCTCTTTGCTTAGGTTCAACCAGTAACTGCTTACGTGTTCTCCTTCATCGTAGCTGCTTACATGTTTTTCTTCGTCTTTCCATCCCTTCTTCCATTGTTATTATTGCTGACAAATATGTGTCTTTGACCATGATCTTTCTGAGTTATTTTTTCGTTTCATGACTGCAAACAGTTGTTCAAGCATGTATGTACCACTAAATACTGCACATACTTGACAAGCAGATTGAATGATTTTTGGAAGTCGATTATCAGGTGAGTAGGTATAAAAACATGGCATTACGTTTTTCTTTTAGAAGCGAATCACACTGCAGTTCGGTCAGTCTGAATTGTGTTTCTTCGTCCGCTTTCTCAGCGTCAGTCATATGCTGCATTGTACGTGGCAAATTTCATTTTGTAAACCTTAAAATTTTGAAATCGATTTTCAGATTTCTTTCTCAGCAACCCAGTATCTTCTCAATAGCAGTTTAACTGTACATTTGAGCCGAAGCTTTGTCTGAAAAGCTTTTATATTATCATATAGTGACTTTTTAAACTCCATCTTCTTTTTAATTACACACGTAACTCATTTAGGTGCTGTACAATAGCAACTAAAAATTACAGGTCCCGTTTTTTTATTTTTATATGGCTAACGTCTTGTTTAATTTCCAAAAATTTCGTAACGTCAGTTATCAAGCGGTGAATAACCAACGAATTTCAGTGTTATGTGGCAGATCTTCATATTTGCTGTCAATGTTGATAATAAATTAGCTGGCTGTGGATGATGCAGTCTTCAGGTTTGAATAAGTGTAACGATTGACAGCCCTTTCTACAAAGGCTTTTGAATATCCGTTACAGCGGGCACTCAGTCAAAAGGCACACAAGTTTGTGAAGTTGAATTTCCCACTTTTTTCACTAAATTGTCGATGTCATAGAAAATGTCTTCTCTATTTGAGTTTCAGGCATAGGAATTAATTCCAAAAAGTCTTCATTTGCGACAAAATTGGAAGTACAGCGTCGAGTAAACACTGCAAGATGAACAGAACGTTTTCCTTTTAAATTATCTTTGGACCATAGTCACAAGAAGTGTCAGGGGCCGCCATAAGAAGTCAAACGGCCCACATGCGACCCAAGTTCCGCCAGTTTAACATGCCTGTGCTACGTATTCATTATACATGCCACAGTACTGTAACATACGTTCGGATAAGCACAGGGGTTGGTGACCTG
Organism: Coptotermes formosanus; assembly: GCA_013340265.1. Classification (NCBI taxonomy): domain Eukaryota; kingdom Metazoa; phylum Arthropoda; class Insecta; order Blattodea; family Rhinotermitidae; genus Coptotermes; species Coptotermes formosanus. The sequence goes on from BLKM01008175.1 coordinate 1,627,829, forward strand.
AGCCATCAAAGGTTGCAGGTTCGAATGTAGCCTACGGCATGCGTGTTTGTGACGTTTTCCTCGCACGTGTAATCACAGGATCATTATACTATACCGCGCTACTGTATGCAACCTAGCTACGTGTCCACCTGTGTTTTCCAGCGCTTGTGAAACACCCCAACCCCCGGAACCGTTTAGACTGTGGGTATAACATGGTGCATCCATGTACCTAAAACATAATAGCGTATAGGGATGAGGGGTAAAGTTCTTCGCGTTTTTAATGTTGGCATTGTATTGGGGTGTAAGCTTTACACTGCGGTCGCCGTTCCATCCAGCAAAATGCCCACGGTGCTGTTTGGGTACGAATTGGGATGGACTGGAGAGCTGGGGTAGATGCTTTCCTTCGTTCCGTAGTCTGTCTTACGACAGGTCCACAGCCTCTTCCAAAGCGAGCTCTTCACAGATTGCGATCGAGTGCTTCCTCTTTCAATTTCCAGTGGCCTCTCGTTTCCTTAGGATCATCCAGTAGCTGCTTACGTCTTCTTCCTCGTCTTCCCGTCACTTGTTCCTTTTATCTTTCCTTCAGTCACGTGATATAGAAGGCAGTTTCTACGCAAGATGTGACCAATCCAGTTACCCGTCCTTCTTTTTATGTATGTAGGATACCCCTTTCCTTTTTGAGTCTACGTAATACATGCATACTTTCTAACGCCGAGGTGTTTTCAAACATAACACCAAAGTTTCCTGCACGGGGGGCGGGGGGGGATATCATGCTTATTACGAAACTTGTACGTAGGTCCATGTTTACCAGTTTGCACGGTGTCATTCCAGAAGATCGTAAACAAAATAATCAGCACCGTGAGAAGTTTTGAGGTTCTCCTCCGTGTAATCAAGGATTCCTTTTTTCCGGGATTTGACGTCTCGTCGCTTGCTAAGTGATTCCAGACGTTTCGAAAGGCGGCGTCGCCTTCAAAATCAAAGGTCAAAAAGTCCATGAACCCTTTGTCGCATCAAGGCGAAGGTGAAACGTTTTTCGCAACGTCGGGAGCTACGTACCCAGCGATGTAGCGTCACATCCCACAAGACCGGAATCTCCAATTTTAAGCCCCTTGTTTATACTGTAGCCTGTGTCACATCATTCCACGCTTACTTTAGCCGCCGGTCGCGAGATGAATTTTGCGTGCATCCGTTTGTCAGTGTGGGGTTTGTGGAACATACAGCTAGATTACTTGCCGGGTATGTTGCACTATGGGAAGGCACACATGCAGACACTTGGTGCAGAGCAGCAGTCAATTTGCTGCGCCGCTAATGCCTCAGGAACATATTATGCTGTGTGCACAAATCATACGTGCACGTACGTACTGACTCTGATTTATAGTTTTAGTGATGAGAATTATTTACTAATTTTCACAAACATTTGCAAGAAATTACATTCGTGTATGCATATGACTGGAGGTAAGGAGATCCCCAAATAAACAAGAGCTTTGCTTTCAGCTAAGTTTCACTTTGCCATCTAAATTGAATAGTATTATGTACCTTGCTCTGCATGTATTAGGTAGCAACTACTGCGGTTTGAGACTTTAGTTAATTGACAGAAAAGCAGAGCAGCTCCATCTCTCTCGACTGGCGGTAGGGAATAAAATAGAGTCTACTTTTGACTTCAATCTGCATATTTCCATTCCTAATATGCTGCTCATATCTTTAGCAAATGCAGTATTGGGAAGTGTTTTAAATCTGATAACGAGAAGAGTGAAGTGTTATGTACACAGCACTGGGCAAAATGTCCTTCAGGGTGGATAGATATCCCAAGTCAGGCCTCTTTTAAAACGACTGAGACAGTGTACAAAGTCAAAAGCGTGAGTTATTAACAGTGTGTCGCCCTCTCGTCAAAAAAAGTGGGCACTCCTTAGATGTTCGTATACTTTTGTGTCATATTTTATTAACCAAATATTACTACATTATACGTTTTAGTCAAATACGACATATATATTCCGCGAATACTTTCACATTATGAACTCCGTGAATATGTGGGTATGAATATACCCACAGTCAGGCGAATGTATGTACCAACTCTTATTGGCGCAACGCATTCAGTCTGTTGTTAAAACTGTGACGAAGTTATAAGACATAAAAAGCCGGAAAGTGGCTTAGGTAGGTCACTGGCTTCTCACCGCGGAGACCTGAGTTCGAAACCAGTTCAATGCATGTGGGATTTGTGGTGTACAAAATGGTACTGGGACAGGCTTTTCACCGAGTACTTTGGTTTTACCATGTCCTCCACTCCTCCATATTTATTTCTCTATCAACTACGGTATTTAATCTTAGCAACTGACAGCGTCGTTAGGTGACACACTTAAAAGAATATGACACAAAACTGTAACGTTACTCGTGCCCATTTTCATATATACAGGTTGGGTTTATAAGGTTGTTGGTTATGTTGTTATGATGCACAATTGTAATTCAGCTCTGTGTGCGTACAGTCGTACCACTTCCATAACAGAATACCCGTTGTATACTGTGCCACTATGTAAGACAGGAAACCGTAGAATACCCGTAGTCAAGAACGTGAAGTAGCGTTCAGTGTGTGTGGAATGTACAGAGGTAAAAATACAGACTCGTGTTTGTAGAAAGAGAGACGACTCGACTGCGAGCATTTTTGCTGTGTCTGACCCACTTCTGTCATACTCCAGGCTGTAAGCAAACTGCCTGCGCACACAGGTGTCATAAGAATGCGACCAGACTCTATTTGTTGCAGGTACGTGTCCAAGGTTTGTCACATACGACCTATTTATTATAGTGCGTGGCTTTGAAGGCTATTGTAGTTAGATATAATTTCATAATAGAGAATAACTCTCGTGCCAGTAGCTACATTGCGGATTTACAAATGTAAATTTAAACAAAAGGGTGTTCTGTGTTGTGAGGTTTCGGTGTTCCCATGCCTGGATCCAGGAACGATACACAGTTGGAATTCGAGCCGCAACCCCCTGCACACTAAGCAAACGCCCCAACCACAAGAGAAGCGCGTGTAATTTGCTGGTTTCGGGCAAATTGCCGGAACCGGTGAACGACTGTGGCGATGATGAATTTTCAGGGTCCCCGCAGAACAGAATGGTGGTCTGTGCGCCTCGTAATGTAGTACAGCGTAGACAAATGAACCCCTGCCGCTTGGAAATTGCTAACACGCAGTAACACTATTTAAAATTCGAATTCCTGGAACTATTGGGCTCATAGTACCCTCACTAGGGTTCGAATGGTAAGAAGAAAGAGACTTCTTGCGCATTCTATTAAGTATGTATCGATGCCACTTAACTGAGCAGTTGACACATCATAAAATAACGGGATGTATATAAAAGTAAGTGTCAAAGTAAGAAAATATCAAAATACAGAATTCAGTAAATAAATAACATTAATTTAACCGTGCGTGTTTCGGCAATGTATTTGTTATCGTCAGGAATATTTCTCATTCGGAAGGAAGTTGTTAAAAGTCAAGCAAGGCATAGGTTATCCAGTTACCAGACAGCAGTAATTAAATATACCGCATGGTGTAACGCTAAAGAACTTAACATACCGCCCAAAGAAAGAATTTGTTAGCTTCAGCTGGTTCTTAGAGTGAATGTCCATAATTGCCCTCAGTACCATTAGCTGAATTAACTTGATTATAGGTGTGTGGTGTGTTTTCTGGGAGGTACGATCCAAACTTTTATACCTTATTTACATCAGCTTCGTCTTTCCAAGTGTTAAAATAGTATACAGTTTTTGTGTGTGTATATACAGTCTATGTAGAATAATTGAAAGTAATCATATTAATATTAGTAATGATGCCTGCTCGTGTTTTTGTTCAGTAATTTATGAACTAGCATATATATGTATATATGACGTACACTATATATTAACGGACTTGGTATAGTGACCGGACTACGGACTGTACTACCAAGGAATCGTTGTTCTATTCCCAGCAAGGGCAAAGATTTTTCCCCTTTCAATGCCTCCAGGCCGGCCTCGCCTCCGGCCCCCCCCCCCCCAGCCTCCTGTACTGGTGGCTCTTTCCACAACAAGAAAGCGTCTGTAGCGTAAAGCAGGCAACTCCCCCCTCCCAACCAGTGCAGAGATTAAGAATAAGTGGAGTTATACTGCTGCCCCCAACCATTCCTTCACGGTTTGTACCGGAACACCTTTATTTTAGATTTATTATAAAATTTTTAATAACTATTAACGCTAATGAGAGAAAAACCGTGAAGATGGCAAATATATGTAAGGTATACGGGGTATTCAAAATAAAGGCGACCGGTCCGCTTGTTTGTATTGAAGTAGCCAGTGAGAGTGCAGTGGCATGATGTATATTAGTTGTTAGGAAAACGCTCAATGTTTGTCTGTAATTAGCGCGCTACAATATTTCGCGCTGTAACGATTGACACGTGTATCACGCCATTTTAATCTCACTATTCGCTGTATTATAAACATGTGGATGTTAACCTTCTTTTTGAATCATAGACAGTCGAACCCCGTTATAACGACATATGTTTATGCGACACCTTGTATATAGCGTCAGATATTCTGTGGAACAAATTAGTTGCTCACTGTTCAGTATAGCATTATACTCGGTTATAACAACACCCGCTCTGAACGACACAAAATATTCAGTCCCTTTCATGACGTTATAGCCGAGCTCGATTTTGTGTGTGTGTGTGTGTGTGTGTGTGTGTGTGTGTGTGTGTGTGTGTGTGTGTGTGTGTGTGTAGGATGAAAAAATTTTAATTCCATTGTAATTTAATTTAATGTCTTTTCTTATTACCTCGATGTGCGAGGAGCAGTTGACCTTTGTGTTTGGTATAGTGCCAGTGCGTGCATATCTTATAAGCGTTTGTGCGTGCAGTTGCGGAAGTCTGGTCTCTGTACAGCCATGAGGTTACGAGGTTGCCTGACGCACTGCAATGCCTTCGGTTGGATTCGTGCACTGTCTTTGAGTGCGACTACAGCTCGAGACCTCGCCGTCCTTTTGCATAATTCATCGACTGTGCAAACCTAACGAACTCGGCTTCATGGCGCACGCAGTGTTGAAATGGTCCGACAGCCAACAGGGTTTATACAGGGGACATAAAGTCAGTGATGCAGCTAGCTGCGCGTTGCCTACCAACTGTTGAAAACTGGTCTTCTGTTTTCGTCTATTGAATATTACAGTAACGTGAACTCCATTAATCTTGTGTTCACTGCATAATACATAAGGTACAGAACTGTACGTGGGGGTCGAATGGTTAGCATTCCTTTACATTTAGAAGTCTCAGGTTTAAGTATCCCCAGAGGCCGCTCATTCTAATTAATATTTTGTGGTTGTACTCAGTTAATCCCTAGTCCCTTTAGGGTCATTATCTTTCGATATTACACCTCACAAGACCAAATTTGTTTTGAATTTGAAAATGTGGGGTTTAGCCTGACAGTGAACTTTGAACTGAGACCGACATGGACCTCTTTTTTAAAATTAAATTCCAAATTTGTTGTGTTCTGCAGCAAAGCGTTTCAGGAACTGTGGGACTCTGTCCGTCATTACACCTGAAGTCTTCTTTGTATTCCAGTTTCAGGTCATAATTCACAAATCTTCTTATAATTGGACATTACGTAATTTAGTCTTTTTTTTTAAAAAAAAAGGGATCAAGTAATGGAAACTCTATCATAATTAGCCACGATACGATGCGTGTAAGGTCACTTGGTAGATTGGAATAGATATGCCGAGGCTGACAACACAATGGGCCTTTACCCGCATGCCTGTATACACCTTGATGTACGACTGAGATATTCCATAACTGTGTTGATTTATAAGTTGTTTCGTTTTGCTTGTAGAATATACTGGGACAGTTTTGTGCTGTGTCTGTTGATTGGTTCATCCTTCTAGTGCTAAACAAATACAACTGCAATCACTTTATCGTCTTTTTTTTTCTCGCAGTACCTGCAGCATTATTTCACTTATACCTTTGATCTACATTTGATACTGTTAATAACCATTGATTTGAGTTTAAACTGAAGATAAATCAGCGGTCACGTGATTCTAACGTAATATCATAATAGAAAATTGAACATTGTCATGGTGATTGGCGCTGTCTTCATTAAACAAGCCGTGCAAAGTACGTACGCACTCTCCTGCCTAACTGAAAAGAATACTTAGCTAGCTTGTGTAATGTGTGTCTTCTAAACGTAGATACGGATCCTCCCCCACTTACCCAGTTTCAGACTTAACGAAATGGTTAAAAAGTAACAAAAAACTGAAGTAACTTTTTCAGACGCGCGCCATATATTTCCTTGTGGTAATGAAAGCAAGATGACACAAAGGTGGCGGAAGAATACTGCTGGGTGATAACACAGGTGCCTGGGCAGTCATGTTGCGGCTGATCAGGTTCCAGAGTGTTGGTGATTGAGTTTCTACTGGTCTGCCTTTTATTGCATACCTACATATTCTTACCTGACCATATGTATACTCGGTTCCGACTTGCGCTGGACCTTCCGGGCCGTATCTACTGCGTAAGTCAGGGAGTGTCGCTAGTCGAAATGAACACCGTCAAGAGAAAATATTTTCAAGATCTCAACCAGAAATGGGAAGTATACCTGTGCGTGATTTGAGGCGTTCTGCGCGGCGTAAATGAGATATTCGCTCTTCTGGGATGTTAAGAAGCGTTGATTGGTAGTTAATTTCCGACGTTTCGGGACAACCAGTCGGTCCCATCTTCAAATCTCAACTCGACCCTTCCAGTTGGGACAGACTGGTTGTCCCGAAACGTCGGTAACTACCAATCGACGCTGCGTAACATCCCGGAAGAGCGAATATCTAAAATGGGCAGTAGTGTAACTCTTATTGTTTGAAATTTTCTTCGAAAGGGAACGTAATGGGTCCTGGTTCAAACCCATGCATAGACGCGTTATCAACTGCATAGTTTATGTGGCGTCTACGGACAGTATGTGTATGAATTCAGAACCGAAAGAAAAATGTCTTGGCCTATTTTAAGTATCGTTCCCTTATTTCGCAAGAGTGTCTGACTAAAATCACTAAAAGCTATCAGGTTACCGAGTCTCGGAATCGAAACCGGGTACTCTGGAACACGATTCACGAGTCCTGACTACAGTATCACAACTCTCTGTTGGTGTATAATTCTGTGACATTCTGTGCAAGTACTATTAAGGAGTAGGGTTAGTATGTCTGAATTCTGTGGTATCCTGTGCAGGGAGTATTAAGAAGCAGGGGTATGGTAATCCCCATTCGGTAGAGACAGCAGTGTCCTTCTGTACGGGCAGAAAGGTATTGCCGTAAGACCTCTTTTCGTTCGTGCTTGTGTTGAAGAGGATAACTATTTGAACGCGTTGGAATGTATCTTGATCCAGATTGCATCTTTAGAGCACTTGTAAAGCAACAAAAAAACCTGTCCAAATGAACTCTGTTGCCTGTGTACTAACCGTAAAAAAGTACAAATCTGTAGTCATTTTATCTTCAGGAAGCAGGAATAATGACCATGAACGGCTGTTTAATACCCAATATATTTTCTAATATCTTCGTGATATAATGAGTTGAAAATCTGCTCATTTCTTTAGAGACTAGTACGCGGGTTTCGTCGGAATAATTGTCTGCAGTAATAATAATGTACGTCACCTTGCTATTGATGCAGCTAATATTGTCGTTTGTTATGTGGAGACCGTGGTGGGTGATTTCGTAATGAACATCAACTAAGGCAGGAGTGCACACATCCTGGGCGTCAGGTCGCCGTGGCGACTACGTTTCGTACGGTTGCGCGTAATATATGTGGGTTCTGGTACTTCAGTAATTTAATTTTATAATATTTAGTGTATTCATCGTTTTTATTTTACTTCCCTGAAGATGGCCACATGACTGGCCGAAACACGTAGGTCACTGTGTATATAAACTAATTTCAGTATACTTGTGTGCAGTTATTGGTACTACTATTATGTCATATATTCGATTAATGCACGGATTATAGATCATGTAAAATCTGTTAATTCATGTCGGGCTGCAGGTTTTGTGAACCACTGTAAAGACAGAAGGTCTGCATTGATAGAATTAGTGATTTCAGATAAGGGAAAGGAAATTTTGAAACAGCGGTGAAGTGTGAAGTGTGAAGTGGAATGGTAATAGTGGGTCTTCAGAGGTGGGGTTTAATTATGGCGAATTTTAATTTGGAGGGCTGGTTGAGACGCTTGCCATAAGAACAGTTTTTCAGAAAACAAGCTATCTCTGTACAGTAATTTCAGAGTAAAAATGCGTTTGTGTTAGGTCGTGGGTGTTAGGATTTATGCTCCATTTCTAACGTTCGGCTAAGCCTTGCGGTTACCATCGTATACGAAAGGAGGTAAATGTGAAATACCATTTTGTTATTTTTTTTCCTTACTATCTGCATAAATGGAAGCTATAAGTAGAGGAACAGTAATATTTAAATACAAAAATGTTTGCGCTTTTTCATAAGTTATTTGCAATAACACAAGAACTATTTTGAACCTCAGATGGGTAGTGAGGCTGAAGTGAAATACAGAGGGTAAAATTGTACAGAACATTCTTTGTTAGTATCGCCCTATCGTTAGGACATTTAACCATATTTCTAATTTGCATTCAAATGATAAAATTACAGATATGCTTTAATCATGCAACTTGAAAGCGCTTATATCATGGAATAAGTAATAATAGACCATGTTACGGGAGAAAATTCGGCGTAAATTTAAGGAAGAAACTAGTGAAATTCTACATTTTGGGCATAGCTTTGTATGATGCTGAAAGTTGGACACTTCGGAAAATAGATCAGAAATGGCTTGAACGTTTTGAAGTGTGGTGTTGGAGAATGACTGGGAAAATCATTTGGACCGATCGCGTGAAAATTGAAGTATTACACAGCGTTGAAGGGAGAGAGGAACATCCTACGTACAATAAAACGAAGGAAGGCTAACTCGATTGGTCACATATTTGCCTAGGAACTGCCTTCTAAAATATGTTATTGAGGGAAAGATAGAAGGGACGTTAAGACGAAGAAGAAGACGTAAGCAGTTGCTGGCTGACCTTAAAGGAAAAGAAAAGATGCTGGAACTTGAGAAGGGGGAAGCGCTAGATAGGACAATGTGGAGAACTCACTTTGTAAGGGGGTATGGGCCTGCCGCAAGACAGGCTACGTAATGAATCAATTACGCACAGAATCAAACAAAACGACCTACTACCGCAATAAAAACAGCTGTGAACTTGGTAAAAAAAATCGTGGTGTGGTAGCGGCGTCTTTAAGCAGTTTCGGCACCTGCGGCTACTCTACGCTACCAAAGAGAGCTAAAGGTTTGGTATTATTTATTGCCATCCCATTTCACAACACCCGATTTTCCTCTAACATTGACATATCTTCGGTACTTGAAAGTTTTAAAACATCCTGTGTACATGTGTTTACGAATGAAATATCTCCGAAGAATTTACAAGGCGGTGTGGGACTGGAGCCAATAGAGATGCCTGCCAAGTAGCTTAATATTGGCTCGGTTCTATTGCACTGTGGGTATGACGGTCTTTATCATTTTGTATTTTAATCCACTTATGTCGTCACTTGCATGAAAGAAAATGTATATGCTGGCCTTTTTTAATTGCACGTCTAAGACAATTTTGAACGCTTGTAACTAGATTAATACAGCCATTGAGACGCATTGCACATACTTTTATAACGGCAATTGTATTGATATGTTAAAGAAAACTTTTGTGCTCTTGTTTGTTGTCTCATAAGTATGGGAAATTAATATCGTATAATAAATGCAAATCAATTTAAAGCGACGATGACTATTTAATGTACAACTTCGTGATGTAATACATAGTTTTGTATCTCGGATTAATAGCGTAATAAGTGAGTGCTATCTGTGTATGCAGAATCTGCTGTAGAGAGTTTCAGTGCCCAAAACTTGTCAAAAGTAATCTCAGAGTTTCACCTTTTGTTATTAAAAGAGACATAATATTTTATGCAACATTTGTAGTCGTACGTCTATGACATGCAGTGTGTCGTAGTTGTGAAACCTAATATAAATCTGAATATAGCTGCATCACCGCTTTGAGGCGAGATTACGTTCCTGTGGAGGGCCTGTTACCATAGAAATTTGTCGGAATTTTGCAAAAAATGCTGTCGACCCATTTAGTTTTCATGTAGAGACCACTTTACATGTTTCTACACTCATGAGTGTTCGCATGCATGCTCTGCCCATGCTTAGTTTCTGTCACACGTTTGACCCATACACAATTTAGGAGAATCTTAACTGTCAGTAATGGGAATTTGATGCTGCAGATAGCTGTGTCTTCCCTCTATGCCACCAGCAGCGCTACTGTTGAGCTTTATAGGAACGATGCCTAAGTTGTAAAGCTGTTGCTAGGATGAGGTAAATCTGAAAACCGGATTTATAGAGTGAATGCGCCATAATAGGTACGTTGTGCGTACATTTCATGAATTTTTTTACATTTATTTGACAGGCCTGTTTGCTTTGCGTGCTTCATTAACTATACGAATTATTTTTTTATTTATCCCTCTGTGTAATTCATAGCAGTGGAAAGAGTTTTGTTGACTGTCGTGTTTAGGCCTGTGCATGAAAGGTGGGTGCGTTGGTCGGTACAGCAGTCACTCAGTAATTAAAGTTTTCCATTCTTTGTATCGACGGTTTGTAATTTGTGTGCACATGGAGAAATTCGGTGATGCCGGGGGAAACTGCATTCGTGTCCACTGCACACTGTATAATGCCGGAAGATTTTTCCTTCTGTTTAGTTAAAGCACTCAGCAACGTTTTAAAATGGAAGTTTTATTCATATATCTTAATAATATTGTTCCATGACTTGTACGGCTTAGGTTTGCTAGTGTTTTGTACGCTGGGCCACTTTCTCCCCCCGTTGTGACACGTAATAATTAAATTCGATTTGAACTTCGTAAAAGTAAAGTTTAAGCCGATTCCAGTGGCCGCGCGGTCTAAGGCGTAGGTCTGCGGCCGACCGCTTGCTGGGATCGTGAGTTCGAATCCCACCGGGGGCATGGATGTTTGTCCTATACAGTGTTTGTGTTGTCAGGTAGAGGTCTCTGCGACGGGCCGATCCTTCGTCCAGAGGAGTCCTACCGACTGTGGTGTGTGCTTGAGTGTGATCAAATGAAATTACAAAAACCCTCGACACCTACTGTGAACAAGTAGGTAGAACAGAGAAGGACTACGAAACGAAACGAAAAGTAGAGTTTATAATGAACTTATACGAACCAGATCTAAAGTAACCTGACACCGTTTAGCTATTTTGCACTTAATGCGGAAAGACGAACGCGACCTCTGATTTATATGTTTGTTTCATGCACCTTGTACAATGGAAACATAATAAAGTGCAGTCTTCCTTATCAGTACAGGGCGATCGGAGTTTTGATCACATGTTGATGCCTGTTGCAGTTAGATATAATTTCGTAATAAAGAACAACTCTCGTGCCAGTACATCGTGTATTGTAACGAGATGACAGGCTGGAACCTGTGCTGTGATTTTTTTTGGAAATGTTGCCATACCTGCCTTCACGAGCAATACACAGTTGGGGTTCGAGCCGCAACCCCCAGCACACCAGGCAGGCGCCCCAATCACAAGAGAACCACACGCGGTTTTCTCATTTTGGGTTGAGGTTATTTGGACTGTTAATTTCTAGAAGCAGTTAAAGACTGGTGGCTATAAATATTGCAGTGGTTTATTTGGTTAGACAGGATATCCGCAAAGTCAGCAGGCGTTATAAAGTGCTCATTATGTCATAAAATTTGGGTTTGTTTTAATTTCTTTTGGGAGGGAAGAGGGATGTTTTAAGCAAATATTTATGAGGCGTGAAAATGGGGAGTAGAATATATTGGGCTACATTAATAATGTGCCCAGAACGTTCCTGTCGTATGACCACACATCCGTCCGTCCGTCCTTCTGTAACTGGTTCCGGCCATTAAATAACTGGAACACAATCAGAATGGTAAAATGCATGTGGATATAAATCATATCTCACATTATTTCAACGCGTATAGGGCGATTCTTAACACCATGCTGTGGATGAGTGTTTGAACCCTGCAATTTTCGCTGGCATTGATGGTAAGGTTGTCAGTTCGAACAGTCGTTATTCCCCGCCACACACACACACACACACACACACACACACACACACACACACACACTACAGGCTGTCAGGGATTCATCCCATGTAGTTAAAACGCATCTAACGTAAGAATTGTAGCCGGTGGATCGCTAGCACTGCGCAGTGTGACAAATTCGGCACATATCCTATGCAGAGGGGCGTTCTGTAGCTTATTTTACATCAGGGGTGTCAAACCTTTTGTATTACAGGACCACGACAGTTGCTGTAGGCTGATTCGCGTGCCGCACGTGTAAAAGTCACAATAAATTGTATACCTAACCTCGTAAATTATTGTGTAACTTTTATAGGACGTATAAAACAAATGTGGCAAAGGGCCGCATAACACAACCTGCCGGGCCCCGCGTTGGAAACCCCTGTTTTATTTAATAGTGTGATATCACGTTTAGTATTATTTTCTAAACTAGTAGCTTTAAGAAACATACAGAAACCCTTCATATCTAGCAGCCATGTTTTTACAGTCTTTATCAGTTATTAGTAGAGAATATTCCACTTTTCCCGTACACAAGTACACGGTCCGATATTCTGATTATGGAACCGTAATTTTTATTATGAAGCAGGCTTACAGAGAGTAGACTGTAAGTGATGACAGCATATATGTGCGTGCGTGCTCGCATGTGAAGCAGAATATCGAGCACATGGAAACCATTGTTATGTCAGATTATGTACATGATCTCAGGTAAATACAGTGGAAACTCACGTAAAATTATCTTTAGTAGATACAACCTGTTTAATGTAAACATTAAAAAATAAGAGACGAGAGTAGGTTTGATGGTGAGTAATTCTCAGTTCACTCGTAACTGTATGTCTACCCCACCCCTACCCCCTAGTATTTATACGAGAATGAACAATCCTGTCACAGATGGAGAGAATTATGTATGGCAATGAACGAAGTATGTCCTGAGTTACTGGAAAAGTAAAAGGGAGGCAGACAAATAAAGACATAATGAACAAAGAAAACAAAATGTGTAGTGCTAAGTGAAAGTAAAGCAATCCCTATACAGGCGTGGACACGCCCTGAGGACTGAGGAGGCTGAGGCTCCCAGCATTTATAGAAAATCGGCACATGAAGGTGGCAAGGTTGACAGCCGTACGCACCAGCCGCATTTAGCACCTCCCCACCAGGAAATATGGCTGGTACTCAGAGTCTGAAGCGACCCCAGGGCCATAGTGCGGCTGAAAGGATTAAGTCAATGAAAAATCCCAATGATCCCACTGAGAAACGAACCCGCAACCTTCCGGCTTGTAGTGCAGTGACTGAGTGAATTCACTGTGTTAAAATGTAACATAAAATCGAATAGTAAATACAGGATGTCCACAAAATATGTGCATTGTTTGCAAGTGTTGCGTTTTTCTAATCGTGATATACAATGTAATGAAAAAAATACAACGCTCGTAGATTTTGCAGTAGTGTAATACCACTTGCGTATCACTTATGATGCTCCAGAAATCGAAACGATATTATATCTCAGCTAGAACACGGAGAATTTCAGGTTTCAGTAATGTTGTAGTTCTGTGTTTTAATGTTTCAACACTGCCTTCATATTCATCGGCTTCAGAAACCGCACTTTCAATCAATCGACAGGACAGATGCTCATGAAGCATTAAATGTGCAGAGCTAGGGGACGGTGAAATACGGCTAGCCCTCCCCACCATCACATTGCAAGAGGATCACAGTGGAACTTGTCTAATGTCAAGTGAAAGTTTGCGACATCCTTTGCCGTCTTGTTCCGTTCAGTTCCATTTCACTGTTACGAAGATACGTACTTTGAAATGCCAAACATATTTTGTGGGCGTTTTATGTGTAAATATTTCTGTACTGTATTGTGGAATATTTTTTATGCATGCATTTGTAAGTGTCTCTGTTAAACAGAAACTTATTCAAAGTAGATCATAATTAAAAATCCCTTGATATTTTTCATGTAGATTTGTACACAAAAATAGTGTTGAATTTCATGAATAACTCTATCGTTGCAGATCCAGATCAGGAGCAAACACCTGCAACAGCAGAAGCAAACGAAGTAGACGAGGAGGAAGAAGGTAAATATTTTTTAATTTTCTGTCTGTATGGGTCCTGGTCTCTGAGTAAAGCACTTGATTCTTGTTTGAGGGTGCTGGGTTTGATAGAAAAATCCAAGCTGTCACTCGTACTGTAACTTACACTTCAGGTAGATCGCACCAACGGTGATATGGAGCCCTTGTTGAAAAATACCTCCTTTGTTTTTTTTTAAGTTTTTTAGTTCGATTTTTTAAATACGTCCATTATTCTCACCACTGTGGGAGCCAATTTTGAACAATAGGTCCATCATTCTCACTGTGATTGGAGTCAATGTTGAACAATAATGCCATCATTCTCGCTGTCATTGGCGTCTATGTTGAACAATAATGCCATCATTCTCGCTGTCATTGGCGTCTGTGTTGAACAATAATGCCATTATTCTCGCTGTCATTGGAGTCTATGTTGAACAATAGTGCCATCATTCTCGCTGTCAGTGAGTCTATGTTGAACAATAATGCCATCATTCTCGCTGTCATTGGAGTCTTACGTCGAATAACAGTGCCATCATTCTTGCTGTCATTGGTGTACGTGTTAAACAATAGTGCCATCGTAGGCTTTTTTCACGACTAGTCCGTCCTTTTGTCAGTGTATTTTTCTTCACGTGCTTTGTGTGTCCCTCTTTTTCCATCGCACGGTTTTAAAGTAATTACTAATTGAACGCTGGTCTTGTGGCTGATGTCTAAATACAAAACAGAGACTGTGCAGAAACACCGGCACTCAGTGGTGTGTGTTTTTCCTGTATGCTAACAGTGGCCGTACATTCGATAGCTGTGTTTTCCCCAAGCAAGAGGACTGTCCGTATGGGTGTGACCTGTATTTTAACGAAAGCTCCTGTTTGGGATTTCCCTGGGCACAACACGTGAAGTTCACATCATCACCTCCCATTTCACTACTTGCAGTGTCGACCATGTTATTACTGGCTACAGGAAATTAAAGAAATGCAATACAGGAGTGGGCTACCGTGGTATAATGTTTGTACTATGTTTCATGAAATTCTAAAAGGTTTCATCAGATTGTTTCAAAAGTTTAAATGGTGGGACACAAACGCGCACGCACACGCGCACACACACACACACGGTGACCTACTAAAACGTCTTCTGAAGGGGAGAAAAAAAAAGAATAATGTATTAAGAATGGTGTTTTTCCCCTCCCGTTTCTAACCGTAGTTTACGATGTAAAAGTGCCCCAAGTCGGGACCACATCCATCCGTCCGTCTGCCTGCCTGCCTGCCGGTCCGTCTGCCTGTCCGTCCGTCCTTCTGCCTGCCTGCCTGCCTGCCTGTCTGTCTGTCTGTAACCTAGTATCAGCGACTAAACTGTTTGTAAGATTTTCATTGAATTCGATGTAGGACTTCTTTACAAAAATCTTTTGAACAAGTATGAGTTTAGTAAAACTGGACTGTATCACGGTCTTACTTTACTTGAGGGCGTAAATGAATTTTTGCCCATACTGTCCATATTTAGTGACCGATTTGGATATAATTCGGTATGGAAGGTCTCCACACAATGCCATTGAGCACGTGAGTTTCGTAAAAATCGGTGCAATGAAGGCCGTCCATGACTTAATGGTGTGAGTGAAAGTTTGCCTGTATTTTCCACATTCTTCTTGCTATTTGGATACAGTTTGTTAAAACAGATGTACGCGAGCTTTTGTTGCATGTTTTGTAAGTTCAGTGAAAATTGGGGAGGAATTGGGGCTGCCGGGCTTCAGCCCCTCGCCAAATCGAATTTAAAAAAAGGCGCAGATTTTGTAGACACGATATCAGACGTTTTACGTGATTCAACTTTCATCTGAAGTCTGCTTATGGCTAGTACACTGGAATTTTCAAAAAGTGAAATAGAAGACGTAGGAATAAGTAGACTTTTTTTCTCCTTTAGTTACTGTTTTCTTTGTAGCCTAACTGGCTGTCTGCTCGGAGATTTTGTGGGATTGTGTTCTCTTATATTACATTTATGGTATGATTTTATAATACACTTTTTAAAATGAAGCATAAATTTTATATATATTTATGGTCAGGGGGGGGGGGGGGGGGGGGGGGGGGGGGGGCGGGGGG
>BLKM01008175.1:1644138-1678413 GCA_013340265.1 Coptotermes formosanus
GATCTACACATAATGTTGTTCAGCATTTGTGATTTTGGTGAAAATCAATGCAGGGAATACTTTTCTTGTGGGAATAAATGAAATAACATTTATGCATGTGTCATAAAACACTATGACATTTTGAAAGCAAGTAACACTTTGGTAAAGTCTGCGTGCTACACACAGAGTACACCCTTGGAAATCTTGCTGTTGTTTGCAGTGTGATGCTTATTTTAAGAAAGTGTATTTGAAGCATGTTTGTATATTTAATATATCTCTCCCCTCTGTTGTTCATCTTTTTGAGAAATAGATGGATATTGAAGGGACATTTTTCGTTTCTTCATTAAATGTCTTTGCAGATGAAGAAGAAGAACAAGCTGCAAACATTTCTGTTGCGGAACAAGATTTCAAATTCATGGATTTTGCTAGAAGGTAAAGTTGTTTCAGTCTTGCCCTGTCTTACAGTCTGTTGAACATTGCTCTACATTACAACAGTACACTTAACTTTCAGATAAGTTCTGCAAATTTGCCAGATTGCAAGTGTACTTTGGGTACCAAGTACTATCTTCCTTATGTGTGAAGATGATCTATAATACTGTTTTGTGAAATATTTATAGTATTTTACACTGTAAAAATTGTATATATTTGTGTACTTATGACTTGTTCCACATCCTATTGTCTTTGTGATGTGCTTGCAGATCCATGGACTGTATGTATGTATGTACATATGTATGTATGTACTGTAATGTATGTGTGTGTGTGTGTGTGTGTGTGTGTGTGTATGTATGTATGTATGTATGAATTTATGTATTATGTGTGTGTGTATGTGTGTGTGTGTGTGTGTATATATGTATGTATGTGTGTATGTGTGTCTGTAATGAATATTCTTGTTTGGGAACATTCATTTATTACATAAACAAAGAGTGTGCAGTGCCTGTGCATTGTATCTCCATGTACGCTACAAAAACTAAGTATTTCATTCGTTGCATGGATGCAGGATTACTGAACGCATAAATAACTGTGATATTTTACAAATTTTTCCTGACTAGTAGAGTATTATAACTTGGAATTATATTTGAAATGGGACCAGAAGCCATATAAAGTGATTAAAAACAAATGGAAGAAAATGTAAAGTTCCTACACTTCTGAACTGACTAATTTGGCTCAAATGGTACATGAAGAGTAGGTTTTGAAGTGGTGAACTTAGTGCTACTCTGTATCAGTTTCTTTGACTTCAGCAAGCACTAAGGCAGTGCAGAGGTCATCTGGAAACCTTATGCCTATCAGCTTCAAATCAAGTAATATGTCTTTGCTTGTCAGAATCCTTGCTTATTTCATAAAGAATTGGTTTGAAGAGTTTGAAGACTTAAGGCAGATAAAATCACGGTTTTTGTTTCTCCATGTACAGAATTCTACAGAAAACTGATTGGTTTTCTGATGCAGTTTTTTTCTCCCACAACAGTTAACATTTTGTACTGTACCTCTGAATGCCAGCAAACATCAGCTCTGCTTTAGTTCTAAATTAAATTCCTTATTAGAATCGAAAATAAAAAGAGATTTTTATAAGCTTTAAGGTGTTTGCAGTCAGTTGTTTAGGGTAATATTTTAGATATTGACACAGTGTTGTTATGTAGGTTGACCCTGACATTTTGGAGGAATATGCAGCGTCCATATTAAGGTTTAAATGACTAGGGTCCAAGTTGGTCCTGAAGCGAGTAGGTTGTGGAAACCAGAAAAGGGTTGTTTATGTGTGATTTTCTATGTATTTTATTCCTGTAGCCCTAAAAGGTGAATTTTGCATCCTGGTTTCTCATCCTTTGCATTTCTGTAGTTTCTGTTGGCCTTGACTGGGGCCTCTCCCCTCTCTTCTTACTGTCACTCTGACCACATCCTTTACACTGGTATAGGTAAGACCCCTGTAGACCCCGCGGTGCGTGGGGGGGGGGGGGGGGGGGCCAAACATTAGAGAATACTAAACTTTATTTTACGTTTCTGCGGTCTAGATTCCGTTCTTCTAACACAAGGCAGTGTTCTGCATCCCGTGCTATGAAATCTGCCCGTAACTTCGCTAATAATTATAGGGCCACCCCTGATTGTCGAGTGCCGTGAGGGCCTCCGATTATTGAGTCGCGGGGGGGGCAACCAGTTATCTACACCATTGCATCCCGCTGACACACTTGAACCTCATCTTAACCCTAATCGCTTTACCGTAAAATTTGACCCTACTTCTTCAACCATGAAGATGGAAGCAGCACGTTCACCCGAAACCGAAGGGTCAACCGACATACCTACATGGTGTCACAACCCAAAAAAGACTACAGTCTCAAAAAAAGCATTATTATAATGTCGTAATTCAAAAACATAAATAGTGTGTTATCCTAACCATTCCTGAATATTTCTGTACTGGATAATTGTCATGTACTGTACCTTTATTCGAAGGGGTGCATGAATTTTCCAAAGATCTATAAGCCACCTTAAAATTCCAGGTGTCAGAAAAGTGACATGAAGGAAAGTCCATACTGAGGACCGACAAATATTGGTCGCCACCGTAGTCGCCCGGCTGACCTGGCGACGGGGGGTTTGTGCACCCCCTGATTATTGTGATTAGTCCAGTTATGAAGCTCCATTGTTCCTTTCATTGGTAGCACAAGCTCGGAAATTCTGTTATATTGTGATCTTTGTGTCACCTTCTGACCGAAGTTGTGTTCGGTGGCTTTCTTGCACTATTGTTTACCCTAACCTGCTTCCTTACATTACCCTTTACCCTACTCTGCTTCCTTACACTACCCTGAGTCGTACTCCACTTCCTTACACAACTCTTTACCCTACCCTGCTTCCTTACATTACCCTTTACCCTACTCTGCTTCGTTACACTACCCTTTACCCTAACCTTCTTCCTTACGCTACTCTGTACCCTACCCTGCTTCCTTACACTACCCTCTACCCGACCCTGCTTCCTTACACTACTGTTTATCCTACTCTGCTTCCTTACACTACCCTTTACCCTACCCTGCTTCCTTACACTACTCTTTATCCTACCCTGCTTCCTTACACTACCCTTTACTCTACCCTGCTTCCTTACACTACTCTTTACCCTACCCTGCTTCTGTACACTACATTTTACCCTATTGTGCTTCCCTACACTACCCTCTGTCTTGCTCAGGTTCTCTCCAGACATCATAACCACTATTTATCTCTGTCCTTTCTTTCACAAAAAATAATGCACCAATGACACAAGTTTTGTAATGGGAAACTTATCTTAGGTTTCTGGAATACAAGAAGGGGCCCCAGCTTAGGGTAGTCAGTACAGAGACTCGGCTACAGGCTGTATGATATGGGGTTCAAATTCTAGCATGGACAAGATATTTTCTCATCTCCAAAATGCCATTTCCAGCTCTGGGGCCCCCTGAACCTCCTCTTCAATGAGTACCAGGGGCTCTTTTGCCAGGTGTAAAGTGACTTGGGCATGGAATTGGCTGTTCATATCTGTCCAGTGCTGAAGTTAACATGTGTTGAAGCTGTGCCTGTACTCCCTGTATGTGCCTTTGTGGCAAGCACAGGGAAGACTTTACCTTTTAACTTTACCTTGAATATGAGAGAGTAAGAAAGTGCTGTGCTGTTTAAATTGGCTGCATTCTGTTGACCTTATAGTAGTTAAATAGACACATGCTATGTTCATTAAGTGGTATGATGACATATGTTGTATTCAGGTTTGCGCATCATCGGGTGGTGCAAGCCTGCAGCCTGCTCTTGAAGCAGTTTGAGAAAAACCTACCTCACACTAACCACTGTATTGCCAAGATGCTGCACAGGATAGCATGGGATTGCAAATTTCCTTCTATGCTATTTCAAGTATCTCTGTTCCGTACATTCCAGCGTATTCTTGACTCCAAACTGGAGAAGGATAAGGTGAGTTTGGTATCACAAATATAGCACTATTCGATGGCTTCTGTTGACTCTTGGTCTCAACTGTGACCTCTAAGGAGCAGTTTATAGAACTTAAAATTTCCTTCCCTCGCCCATTACAGAGTCATAACAATTTATAAAATGTATTTGTAGTGTAACTATTGTGGTGCATTTGTTCCTTTCCATGTCCAAACAACAGGAAATCTTTATATACTTCCTATTATGCTCAATTGTAATGCTGTTGCTAGGACACAGAAAGATAACATATCTGGTTCATTTAAAGAGGAGGAGTAAACAACAACAACAACAACAACAACAACAATAACAATAAGAACAACAACAACAACAACAACAACAACAACAACAACAACAGTAACAAATACCATTGTCTGAACGTACAGCGTACTGTACTCACTTGGTTTGACCCTGTGCGATTTTCTTATGTCTGTGAACCTCATAGTCTCCTTGAAAGGGTCTCATTTTGAATCACTTAAAAATATTTAAGCTAGTAGAACAAGAGAACTGAAAAGACTTTTGTTAAAGTTTTCTGGCAGTGTTCCATGGATGGGAGAGACAGACTGGGCGCATTAGTCAGAAGGCACGTACTCCAGCCAATTATACACAATCAGCCTCGTTATTTAATTGTCATTCTGTACAATTCTAACTCTTGCATGATACCAGCAATTCAATTACAGCTTGCCTTGTGTATTTATTGTTAAGGAAAACTGAAGTTCTCTCAGTTACAGAACTAGGAAGTAACAATGATAAAATTAAATTCACAGTGTAACATAAAAGTCGGCCACATTGTAGGCTTAGTACATATACACACACTGGGCCCCATTTGTTGTTGGAGTACTTTGCTGCATCAGTAACAGCAATATTATTTTCTACAGGAGCTGGCCAAATTTGCAGTTTTCATTGTGCGCAAATTTACGGAAGTGGCCACTTCTAATAGCAAGGTATACATGGAGCTGTTGTTTTGGAAGACACCTCGAGATGCTTATGATATTGAGCAAGGCTATGGCAGTTACCAAGAAATGTGAGTATCTTGTGAACTGTATTCAGTTTCACATAAGAGTTGCATAACTTGTTAACATTTGTTTACAGTATGAGTACAGTCCTTTGAATGTCATTTTCGAGCATTTGACATTTCTTTGTCATATTCAAGGGGCCTTTGGTTCAAATCACAGCCGTGATACTGGCCATTATGACCAATGTTTATTGTGATTTCTCTTTGTTCTTGAAGGCAAATGGTGGAATAGTATCTTAAAATATACCACAAACAAATTCACATTTATCTTTCATAACCATCCTACTGTGTGACACAACATAACCATTAAACTCTCTGGAGCAGAGTCCTTCTTGAGAAGCTGACAAGTCCTCAGGCGGTCAAGAGATTCCCCATATTTTATGGAACCTGAAGGTTCATTATCACATTCAGAAGAGCCCACCACCTGTCCCTCTCCTGAGCCAGATGAATTCAGTCCATGCCATCCCCATCCCACTTCTTGAAGATCCATTTTAATATTATCCTCCCATCTACACCTAAGTCTTCCAAGTGGTCTCTTTCCCTCAGGTTTCCCCACCAAGACCCTGTATGCATCTCTCCTGTCCTCCATATGTGCTACATACCCTGCATATCTCATTCTTCTTGATTTGATCACCCGAATAATATTCAGTGAGAAGTGCAGATTATGAAGCTCCTCATTAAGTAGTCTTCTCCACTCCCTTGTTACCTCATCCCTCTTAACCCCAGTTATCCATAGCAGTTGAAAAACTGTTGTTAAGTAATCCAAAAATCAGTCATGCATTCATGCATTTTTATATGTTAAACAATCAGGTCAGTCTGATTATGGCTTGTACTGTTGGCAGGACACAGTCATCAAAAAAAGCGTGGAGTGAAGAAGAAGAAGAGGAACTTCGTCGCTTGTATCAAGAATTTACAAACAAGGCAGAACTGGAGGGTGGTACTAATGGAGGAGGTGATTACACACACACACACACACGCTCTGTCTGTCTCTCTCTCATTCACTCACTCACTCACTCACTCACTCACTCACTCACTCACAGGGTGAGTGGGAGGTCCCTGTGCAACTCTGCAAGAGGGGTGATTGGCCTGTGCTGGAAGCGAGAAAGTCTCATACATGAAACACTTCAGGTGGCATATGTGACCTCTGTCACACACCTGGGGGGTCACTTCCAACACTTGTTATAACTGTAAGTACTGTACAGTCGCTGTGAAGTTCTGAAGTTAAGAATGTGTGGAGTTGTATCTCCACTCCTCCGTATGCCTTTATGATGTGAAAAGGGACCAATTTTACCTTATTGTCTATATAACACATGATGTTAGTGTGTGTTTATTCCTCTTCATTTTAGATATGGTCGACTGGATCTTGCAGAACCTAATAAACACCTCTCGATCTCATCGAGGTGTGAAAAAGAAGTTGCAAGAGTTGGGTTACAGTGTGTTAACAAAGGTTAGTGAAGTACACAATGCAGTTTCTTAGGCCTAAGATATTTTAATGTAACAGGAGCACTAATATGTTTGTCTGCGGGATTTGAGTTGCTGTCACGAGATTATGGTCTGCCCCTGTGGTTCACATTTATGTAAAACCTCTGAGCGTATGATACTGACAGTGAATCTTTGCCCAGGAGTCAGGCTATCACTGACATGACAATGGTGGCATTGAGTTAGTGCTGGTACAGTAACCTGTTGCTCGTCGTGGTTTTGAGTGTGTGCAGTCAAAAATAATTAAATACATCATATAGTGGAAGCAAAAGTGTGCTGTTTGCTGAAAAATTTAAATACATGTGGACGAATATGGGCCATTACTCATGAAACTGCCATGGAAGCTGGCAACATCAGCTACCCAACCACTATGTAAAAGTTTATTGTCCAAAAATGTGTGTATTTTCCGTTTAGATGGGGGGAAAGTCCCCATAAGATGTTTGTGCAACACAGTTTTGCCCAGTAAGCCATGATCAGGCCCCCTAAATCCCCCCCCCCCCCCCCCCAGATGAGGCATAACTGCCTTTGCTATTGAACTGAAATGTTTAGCCCCAAGAAAGTTTTCTTTATCAAGGGCTTTTCCTTCAGACCCGTTCAGTGTGTTTGCCACTATTTTCTTGACTGCTAAGGAACAATGTTCTCCCAACAGTACAGTGAAATGACTGATAACACTTGCCAAAGGTGGTTGCAGCATTTTCTAATGAAAATGTAAAGAGCTGGCATATGCAGAATTCACAAGTTTTGAACTAAACAGTTACAGAAATCAATAAAAAAAGACACTTCATATGTGCTTTTCTTGTGACTTTGACAGTTCAGCCATTTTGAAATATATGCTTGATTACCACTTAACAGTTATAAGTACTGTGTGCACACAACACTCAGACACTTTTACCAATGTTCATCTCTAAAACTAGGAATTTTTCTTATAAAGCAATGTAACTCGTAATTATAGGCCAAGTACCAATTAATATGTAGCAATATCAGTAATAGGGTTTTCATTGTGTTATGTATATTGCTGTCTGTTTACCTGTTTACTATCGCTTGTAAAAATGTGTGTATGCGACTCCTAGACAGTGATGTTTTTTATGCATTCCAGCTTTCAGTCTCTAATGATACCACTAATCATTTAAGAGATGAACATTTGTACCCTTACAGTTTTTTTGTAACATTCATGCATAAGTTTTGACACATACTTTTCGTTGCATATAATCAGGTCATTATCTTAAATAACGGCTACATCAACTGTTATTCCTTCCAACTTCTTCTCCATAAGAACATATACCCTCCTTCATTGCAGCAGCAGGTGAGAAGATACTTGCTCAGTAATTTAATAAACCTGCAGGCTTTGGAGATTGCTGCCTCCAGCAACCAAGAGAATGGCTGTCTAACTCCATTGCATAGGTTTATGGAACCCAGTGCTTCTTCATCATGTTAACCTTTTAAAGACCTGCATTTGCATATGCGAACACACATAGGAAAACGCCTCTAGAAATTTGTTGTATATATTTAGGCAACAAGGACATTTACTGCATTTTTAATACATGCTGCATAATCTGTGTTTCATGTTCCACAAAATGCCATTGATTTCATAATTTTATCTTTTTCTTTTCAAATAATATTCACGTTTTTCATAAACCATGCACTAAAGTTTAAGGACCCTCCCCCCAGTATAATAAAGGTTAAAAAAAAGAATTAGACCCTCTTTTGAGCCAGCTGAATCAAATTCACACCTTGAAACCATATATCTCCAAAATCCATTTCATTGTCATCCTTCCATGTATTCCTAGGACCCATAGGTTGCATGTTTGCCGTTTTCTGGCCAATGTCATTGTTCTGCACATAATGTGAATCAAGACTGGTCACTGTGGGTGGTAGAAAATGTTTGACAGATTTTTACTTCTTCCAGAGTGGCCGCAAGTCTGGAAATGTGCGGCCACCGAAAGTATGGGCAGAAGAAGAGGAGCTGCAACTTAGAGAACTGTATGAAGAATTCAAGATTGCAAATGGTGAGTGTGAACATTTCTGTTGTCACGTGCCTAAATACTTGGTTGACCATCTTCATACACAGACTGCCTGGCAGGCTGGGTTATTTCATGACCAAGCTTTTTCTCTTCTTTTCCTGTCTTCTGTAAGCACTCCTATATGCTTTTCCTTATTCCCTTTTGTATATTGTCTCTGACTTGGTCACTTCATCTTTACCCTGGTCTCCTCTTTGGCAATTTATTTCACATCTATATTTTTGGTGCTCTCGTATGAATCCTTTTGTCATCTGTTCATGGCGTGTATTCACAATTTCACTATTTTTCTGCCAGTGATTTGAGTCAAACTTGACTTGAACCTAGTTGGGACGATAGTCCTGAACCTTCTGTGTTTCTGCACTCTGTAATATAAATTTAATATGTATAAAAATCATTTACAGAGAAAGCAGTAAGAAGGAAAGTTGTGGATCAGTCACAATAGAATATGTCTGCAGGGACATTGATGGAAAGGAACTCCAAACAGGAGAGAAGGAAACAGAAGCAGTTGATTCATTATATTACCATGTACCTCAAGTATCATATATGAAAAGACACATCATGGTACATGTATTAGTTTTTAACATCATTTAATAGTTCTACATGTTTCGATCAGGACATCATTGGGAAGTAATTTACTGGTCAAGTGTAAGCTTTGGCAGTGTCACTTGTTGACCAGTAGGTGTCTCTTGTGATGGTCTGTATTAACTGCAACATGTATGTGTACTAGTGAACTACTCAGTGATATTAAAAAGTTATGTGTGTACCGTAATGGTGTTTTTTGTGTGTGTTCCTATAAATTTTTATATTGTTGATGTATCCCTTACCCCATAATTATTGCATTTCAGGTTTCCATACTCTATGGGAACTAAAATTTATATCCAAGTTTTATACAGTTTTATATATACTGGATGGTATTTTGCTCTTATTTACATATTTATGGTATATGATTATATCTTAAACTGAACAGATCCATTGGGTTGCATCATTGATCGCCTAAAAATCCATCGACCAAAACAGCGTGTCATTGAGAAGCTGCTGGAAATGGGGCTGATCCAGGATAGAAAAGAGCTTCGAAAGAAGCGAGTTAAGAAGTCAAAACATAAAGCATTTCCTGGTAAGTCACAAGCAGACACATTACAGTAGTCATAGATGGTGCCAGAGGTACCCATACAATATCAAAGTTTTATTTATTAATCTTGCATGATTTTCTTCTTTCCCTTTAGCTGGCATAGTGCCTAAATTAGACCATGCTCATTTCCTTGCACATCCTTTCTAACTCATCATTCGTAACTAACCCTAAGATTCAGCATGTTATGTTCTTTGACACTGATGAGGTCATTAAATAACCCACAAAGAAAACAAACTTCAAGTATTTAGAAACAGAGATAACATGAATCTTTTTCCCTTCTTACTAGGTTGTTATTTAGTTATTAGATTGGATAATATATTTCTATCTCAACATGTAAGTATCCTGTAAGTCATGCCTTAGAAACCAACTGAAATGAACCTTGGTAGATATTTTTGGCAGACGAAGAACACAACTCACACTAACCAGGAGAGAGGGTATACAAGATATGCAGCATCAGCTTGAAATGTTCAGTTTGTACATGAACATTGTGGCCTTGAGGGTTGGGATTAATTTCAGAATTTTGATTCTTTGTGTCTTCCAGTTGTTATAAGTTTGTTGCTTCTGTCCACATCTGTCTTTGCTTGGTCTGGCTGCTGCTTTCTTAAGTGCTTGTCCTGCATAGTCATCATTGGCGTAAAACAGGTTTTGTACATTTCACTTGATTGTTCCAAATTAAATTGCTAACCACACAAATTGGTAATTAACCTGCCTGCATCTTAAACTGGTAATATTTGCAACTATACCTTTGCATTTTGACTGATGGGTCTTAGCAAAAGAGGTTAAAATATTTTGCCTGAATTTTGCTTAACAAACGCCAAACAGGTGGCACTGTGTGAAAGAAAGCATTACTGAACACACAGATACAGTTAGTGTAGCCACTCATGATTAGATGGAGGAAGTTTCAAGAGTGGCATGAGAACATACAGTGCTGGGTACTGTTGTAAGGACAACCATACTGTTGGCTCAGTGTCCAGGTCTCTATGAGTATATGCCACCTAGCCTGATCAGTTAACCATAATACCTAACATTTATCTACTTCAAATCCTACTAATTTCATATCTGATCTTCCAACATTTATTAATTTTACATTCGGATCAAAAAATTCATTTGGATCCCTAAGTATTTTCTGTTTTGTCATATGTTAGTGACACTACATGACTGCATTGATAACTTCAATCTTTTCAGTGTGTATTTTTAAATCACATTTATTCATACAGTATCCCAATATTGCAACTGAATGCGGGAATCATTCTCACTTCTGCAAATAAAGATATTGTTTGCACAAATCAGTGTCTGTAAGTTTGGTCCTGCTTGTTCTGCAGCGGCTTGATTTTATGTTATATCGGTAATGAAATTAAATGATGCTGGTTATAAAAACTCTATTGTTCTTCACCATTTTTCTGTGATTTTTTTTACCATTTGTGAAATGTTATAATTTTGTTGTAGATTATACATTGTCTGTATGCATGAAGGACAGGAAATAAGCAAAATTAATATATTTATTTTAGAATTTTAAAAGAGGATTAGCATTATGGAAGCAGTGTATTCTGTTCCTTGGCCAGATCCATGATGTACAAGCTTGTAAAATCAACATTGAATCTTTGAATAACAAATAACAGGCCCCTCTTCTACTGTATACAGCTTTATAATACAACAGTACATTTTTGTGTGCTTGAAGAAATATGGAACAGAACTGTAAAAGATAGCTGGACAACCTTAGTACACAATGAACTATGGCAAATGAATTAGGAATGAACCCATATCCCAAATATTTGAGTTCAGTAATGTTACCTTTCCCCTATTTTCTCCCCTTGCCCTTCATCCTTCACCATCCCTTGGGGTGTGGACTGATCAATGAATTTTTCATCTCTGTCTGTATGTTTTCCTTCCCTCCCTTTACCCCATGTTCCATGTCACATTTTACCTCCCAGTCTCCCTAGAGGACAGTTTTACCATCATTAGTCAGCTGACCTGTGTACTAGGGTGATACAATGTACGGACCTGACCAGAAATATTGCATTTTCTCCCTTCTTTACCTTGTCAAAAGGGAGAATTGACAAGTTTCTTGATGTGAGGGGATCTGGCTGTAAGGGTATAACCTGGGAGTGCTGCATTGGTGGCTGATGCCAAAACAACACTTATATGTGATGCTATCAGTGATGAATAACATAAGACTCATTATTTGTGTTATGACAGTATAACTTTCAAAGAGTCTGTTAACACAAATGTCATTTACCTTCAGGGTAGAGGCAATCACATTTCATTTTATGTGGTTATATGAAAGTGCACATCATGAAATGAGGGTATATAAAGTGTATGTACAAGTGTTTCTATGGTTGTCAGAGCAGTGTTGTGTAGCTATTTATGTCACTGTCACCCTGTATTAATTTTAAAATGTCTTTTTGCTCCTCATTTGCCAGGTTGAGAGAATACAGCAAGCCAATGCACAGTTTTGTGCAAATGTAACATTCTTGACTTAATTTTGGGGTACTTGGTTCATATCTTAGCAAGGCTTCCAGTTTTCCTGCCTGAAGTTCCTTTTGGTTTTCCATAAACTCCCTGAAGCACCTGCAATCTATCAATTATTAGAGTAATATGGATTTGTTATGATTTAAGTAACATATTATCACTGTGAACTGAAGATTGGCTTACAAAAGTTTATGAACAAATCGACCAGGGGTGGCTCACTGCGTATTTGCATTTCATGGTGGTAGACACACATCTGTTAGTTTTGATATGTGTGTCTCTCCATCACCATTATAGCACCATACGACTGATTTTGATTTCAAAATACTCCATGTGACCACCTCCACTGGTGTGATGGATCTGTATGTACAGTCTAGCATATTCATTCATTCTGCAGTTTTGGTGGGTGCAGGTGTACATACTGTGAACTGAAACAAGTTACACATAATGGGTCCATATATATAACAAAGGAAGAATGATCACTGTTCCCAAAATGGGTTTGCAGTTGGAGTTTAAGAGATTCTGTTATCAGAAACTATAACATAACTGGAAAGTACACTTCAGTTCAGAAAACACAGACTTTATGGCTGCACATTCTTCTTTCTCCTTGATATTAATTTTCTGCAGGTACAGATCTGTTTGGCTGGAGCTAATTCCCATTATAAATACGCACTACCTTGTGTGGATGCGGAAGTCATATTTTGTATGTATTTTGTTAAACATACCACGCTAGACTATCTCAAAGTGTGCTGATTTCAATTAGATTTGTATTTTATGTCAGATTATTCTTTTTTATACAGACAGCCCCATTTCAGAAATTGGAGAAAGGCACGTTTGAATTTCTTGCAAAGGAGGCATGCAGACTGAATCACATCCACCTGACAGTGTTTAATCTTGTGGTACCATATTTTATCAGAATTAATGAATGTGTCAAAGACACATTTTGCATCGTATGTACTTCTTGCAAAGAATACATAAAAGTCAGACAGCCTGCTAAGATACGAATTGGCATTAAGTACCCAAACTTAATTTATTTAATGGTGTACGCATATGGCTTGTGGTACTACAACACGGCAAGAGCTACGAGGGTTGCTCAGAAAGTAATGCCCCACATTTTTTTTCTCAGAAACTATTTATTCAGAATGTATGAAATTCACGCACAATATAACTGGATGTTTCCTTTACACGTGTTATTTTTCCACATAATCTCCGTCTACGTCTACGGCCTTACGCCAGAGTGAAACAAGGGCATGCATTCCTTCCCTTTACCAGCTGGTTTCCTGTTCACGTAGCCATGTCCTCACTGCACGAATCACGCTCTCATCATCTTCAAACCTTGTCCCACGCAGTGCATCCTTCAGTGGCCCAAAAAGATGAAAATCTGACGGCGCCAGATCAGGACTACAGGGGGGATGGGGGAGCATTGTCGTGCTAAATGAACATGTCTCCTGGATTCCTATTAGACCGCATCCGCCGGTAACGCTGTTTCAGTTTTTTGAGGGTTCTGATGTACGCGTCCATATTGATTGTCTCACCTCTGGCCATCACATCCACCAGAATCGCTCCATCAGTGTCCCAAAAGATGGTGATCATGACCTTTCCGGTGGAAGAAGTTGTCTTGAACTTCTTTTTTCTTGGTGATTGCGGATGATGCCACTCCATTGACTGCCTTTTCGTCTCCGGCTCATAATGGTGAGCCCAGGTTTCATCACCTGTGACGATCCGGGGACAAAAAGGCCTCCCCCTCAGCATCAAAACACTCCAACAATTCAGAACAGATGGATTTCCTTTGTCGTCTGTGCTCGGTTGTGAGACTTCGAGGAACCCATCTTGCGCATACCTTCGAATATCCCAAAGCGTCAATAATTGCCATTGCACTTCCATTGCTGACTGAAAGCTGTACAGCCAATTGCAGACTTGTGATGCGCCGATCCACATGAATAATGTCATCGGCGCGCTGCAACATGTCTGGGCTGGTGGCTGTGACAGGACGCCCAGACCACAGTTGTTCATGCAGCTCCATTTCTCCACTTCCTGAAGCCTTAACTCTCTGAAGCCAGCGTCCTACGGTGCTCCTATCGACTGCACAACTTCCATACACAGCACACAACCGTTTGTGAATGTTCCCCACACTTTCTTTCTCCGCCACTACGAATTCAATTACAGCTCGTTGTTTGTAACGTCTGTCAGACAAGGACGCCATTTTCACAGACTACTACAGCGGCGCTATATGTCGGATGACCGTGTACTTACATGTGCGCAATAAACATCAGTGTTGCTACCTCTCAATTTTCACGTTGCTATCTTTATTCTGGAATGAGAAAAAAAATGTGGGGCATTACTTTCTGAGTCATTTATAAAGTCGTGAGATGTGTTATCAACCATTCAGGTTCAAACCCTGAACAGGACTGGCGATTCGGGTTCTAATCCTGAATAGGCCTTATTGAGATAAATTCCTTTTGGTTTAGGTAATTAGAAAGGGACTTTTGGGCGTAGAACAGGATAGGTAGGAAAGACAGCTAGAAGGAATGAGTTCAGCTAACGCATCCAAAGGAATAAGGCTGAGCAGAAGATCGATCAGCTGTCATGCTGAATGGAGTTTTGCAGCTTGGTGTTCCTTAGTGAAACCTGAGACTTGACACTTGTTAAAGTCGTAATTCCTTGAGTGGGAAGTGCCAGTGGCTAACACCCCAAAATTTTCGTTAATTGTAGATTTTTGGTGTATTGGCTTAAATTAGCACAACCAGTCAAGTTTAGTTTTCCAAAAAGTTGAATTCGGCTTATGAGGTTCCTCTAAATTTGAGTTTCGGCCAATAGGGTCATTTTGGTATACAGGAAAGGGAATTTGACTTTGTGAGTTGCGACTTGAATTCACACAAGTAAGGACACACTGGGTTTTGTCTGTTGGAGTGGCATTGTTACACAGTTTGGTTGCTCCGTAAATTTTGGACTGTTTGTAATGACATTTCTATTAGAAAATGATACATTTGTTTACACAAATGCTGCAGTTATGCAAAGTACCGTGGTCACCCTTTACCTGCAAGTGACATAATTAATGTGCATATGTAACAGTGGAACTGTTTGTCAATAAATCCATGTTAATGTATTAGTGTGCTAATTGTAAATCATTGTCAGATTTGGATAGCGGATGCTGCAGGGACCTCCTACATGCATTATCCTGTGAAAAGACCTTGTGTTCACTGAGCTGACATAGTCTAACCATCTGACTGTGTAAACGACGGTATCACATTTATATCTCCCACAGCGTGGAAATCGGCAGCAGATGCAAGATTTCAGGTTCTCTCAGTCATGCTGCTGAAGACTGAAGCCCTCGAAAGTTGAGTGTTGACACAAATATTATCATTGTAGATGCTTCAGGATGGGAATCAGCTGCAAGTGATGAATCAGATTCGGTTGAAGAGAGTGACTCGGATAGTGACTCAGATGGTGGTGCTGCAAATGTAATGCCAGCTGCCAGGATTACACACCCGCAGCAGAAACAGCAATGCGGTACCAAGAGACACAAGAAGCGTGCTGTAACCAGAAAGAAGCAAACACCAAAACAGTATTCGTCTGCAGAATTGATCAGCCTTCTTAATGAAGTCATTGCTGCTGGTAATATGACATAGCATAGTTAAATGTTTGTACATTTACACTGAAACATGCCCCCAGAGTGACTGTGTCATTATGATTTGCATTTGTTCTCTTCCTCTAGGAGACATAA
The DNA here is from genome assembly GCA_013340265.1 of Coptotermes formosanus. NCBI lineage: Eukaryota > Metazoa > Arthropoda > Insecta > Blattodea > Rhinotermitidae > Coptotermes > Coptotermes formosanus. Next base: position 1,659,870 of record BLKM01008175.1, read on the forward strand.
TAACTCATCTCTCTGTCTTTAATGCTGTCATCATAATGAAAATAAAGTACTGTACATCAGCTATGTCACACCACAGTTATGTTGGACATGATCCTTTACCTAAGACATATTTAATGTAAACCATGTTTCCTGTTTAATCTTCATTCCATCTTCGTGTGATTGTCTATCATTATATTGACCAGTTTTTTTCAGTTGTTTTTGTATGTGAGTTTACAAGCATCACCTTCGGGCCTTTGAACACGAAACTATGCTAACCACAAAACCATGAAACCAACAGAGAAAGTTTAATATTGGCCCTTTGGGATAAATATATTTTAAAGAATAACCTCCCCACCAAGTAAATTTATTTTAACTCACGACAGACCTGAAGTATTGATGTCTGTTTACTTTTTCTAAGTTAGTGATCATCAGAACTGTCGTAATAAATTTTGCATTGGACCAGACTGTGATTTATGCAATTTGAGGCAGATTCTGAGAGCATTATGAAGTTCCTGGTTCCATCCTATCTATTGCCACTGATGCTGAAAATAAAGTCAGTAAAAATGTAACTTAGTATAAAGACAGCAGTCATCTAACGATGGCAGTAGAACTAGCTGCTGAAATGTTTGACACAGTCCAGCTTAATTGTAGTGTAGTGTGCTCATCATTATTATAAACCTCAGTAGAGGAATATGCTGTTGGAAAATATTTGTATGATTGCCAGAATTTGAAAATTAATGCACACATTACTTTCTACCTTCCAAACTTAATTTGAGTATAAGATTAACTTCTTATATTTCTTCTGTATTGTGTGCTTCTTGAAGCACAAGAATTCTGTCTTGCTGTAGTCTGTACATTTGGCAGAACTGTTCTGGTTATGACAGCAAAAGGGTTCATCATTACGGCATTTCACTGAAAAGTGTTGGTAAAGGCAATAAGAGGGAAGTGGTAATCCACAATACTGCACTTGAATTGTAGGAATGACAGAGGCTCTTCGCTGGGTGTCATCATCATTGGAGGAGGTGGCTGATGACAAGGAAGCAGATGAGGAGGAGGACAGTATCCCATTGGTGCCCCTTAGTGAGGAGGCTACGACTGCTATGGAAGACACCCAGTTTCTTAAACTGCTGGCTTCTCTTGGCTTATGCCCACCTTCAGATGAACAGGTATGTTTTCGTATAAGAATTATGTTAAGGGCATAATTTTTGATTAATGAAAATTACATGATTAAGTTGCCTTAACATGTGCTTCAGAAATAATCTTGCTGGGAAAGAAAATAAAAATGAAAAGGATGGGGGGGGAGCAAAGTTTCCTTATACATGCTGTCAAGGCATACAAGGGGAGTGGAGGTATAGCTCCACTGATTTGTAACCTTGGCCCTACATGGACGTGAGAGGTCAGCCTCATGCCCCAGCCACTTTACCCCCAAGGCAAGAGCCACCATAACCGATGAATAGGAGACTGGGTAGGCTATAGAGCTGGTCTGGACATATTGACAACAGCTAAATCTACAGCCTCTGCTGGGATTCAAACACTGGATCGTCCAACCTGTAGCCAAGTGATACCTCTACTCTAGTCACTATACTGATTACACTATCCCAGCCCCACCATCTTAGTCAATTCTGTGGAGAAAATAAAAGACATGAACCTTTTTCTTTTAAACACTTCTTATCCTGTGTTGTATTGAAATAATCTTTCATTGGTGTATTTCCATGGTAAGATATAATTTCTGCTGTTAGATACAGCAAATACTTAGCCTTAGCTGTTGACAGATGTAAAGACACATTCAGTGCAGTCACCTTTTCAAATGCCAAGTAAATTCATACACAAAATACAAACAAAATTAAGCACATTTCAAAGCATCGTATACACATGGTTTACTTGTCAGTTATGTCACTGGGATTAACTTCAGTTTCTCCTGTATACATTGTTGTGGCTGGAAGTCATGTTTCCCATTACTCATTGTATCTTCTCCAATAGCGTGGCTGCAGTTTTGCTCAGATTTTCTCCAGTTTCTAGGGTGATTGATGTCTGTCTTGCTCTTGAGGATTCACTAGATGAAATAGAAGTGGATGAATCATGATGTCTTGCAGGCAATGGAATGTCCGCACTCCATGAGATAACATTTGCTGCAGAACATTCATAGAGTTTCTTGTGGTGTGAGCTGTTGTCCCAGCTTGCTGGCACTAGAAGTTTCAGTAACATCACAGTGTACTGATGTAATGTTACAGTTACTGTAATGTCTTCGTCATCAACAAAGAAGCAGGGACTGATCACCACAAAAGTTGCTGCTGCACACAACACAGTCAATATTTCAGTGTGTAGAGGTCACTAATGGAGCTGGTGCAGATTTTCCTGCCCAATAAAAAACATCAGCTTATTGACATAGCCTGAGAGATGGAGTGTGCTTCGTCTGTCATAAGAAGACCGTTTAATTCTCCACTTTCTAAAATACGAAATTTCACAAAAATGATTTGCAGGTACTTGTGTCACAGTTGCTTAATTTTTTAACTGAAAGGATGAAAATATAAATCATTTGTGTAAGATTTTTGGAATAGGAATACTCAGTGGCCTGCACGACCTGCTGATTTTTGACTTGTGACTGCTTCCTCTGTGGATACCTCAAGAGCAAAGTATACATCATTTGCCCAAGGACTATCACTGAATTGGAGCAGATCGTCAGAGAACTGCAGCAGTAGTGATGGGGATGACACAGTGCTTAAGAAGGAACTCAAGTTCCAGAGTATGACAATGTTTACAGATGGATGGGACGTCCTATTACTGATAACAATTTTAAAAATTAAACCCTGTGTATAAAATTCTTTCAAGTGTACTTCATCTTGTTAAAAAATAAAAGGCGGAAATTATATTTCTGTTAGTTATTTTACTTTCACAATTGTCAGGATTCTCTGCCACACTCTGTATAATGTTGAAGAACTGAAATTTAAAATAAAAGAAATGAAGCATTCTATATACACTTACCCAACTTTCAGTTCATAAACTAGACATGAAATTCGTGGCCAAGAAGTAAGAAAGGTAGTAAAATTCGAGTCAGTGCTTAATTTGTAACATTGTGTAACGTGCTTTATCACACATTCTTTCAAAGAAACTTGCTGTTCAGAAAATTAAACTATATATTCTGAATAACATTACAGAGTTACATCATTTTACATTACAATTAAAAACTTATGGTACAGTTCAACACATACGATGGCCCAACACTTCCACATATGTTACTTCTTGTGAAAGGGAGTAAAGATTCCCGTGTGAAATCTCCATATACATATTTTTTTAAAGATTACTAGATTTAGACAAGTAACTGACGAAGACCCTAAACATGAAAATCCACCACAGGGTAATTAAATGTATCAGCAACACAGAAACTGATCATCAAGTGAAAGGAAATCTTAAAGATATTAAGTGGCCGCTCCTCAGTGTTTGTTTGTTGTGTTGTTTACAGGAGGCGTATTGGCGTATACCAGGGAGTCTCAGCCTTCAAGATCTGAAAAAGAGAGTTGAGGTCATTGGCAAAGCACTGGATGGTAGTTTGATAGCTCAAGATAATAGTGAGTACTTGACTTCCTACTAGTCAGAATTCAGATCATGTCTGAATTAACTGTTGATAGTGTTATGTTTATATCTCTTAGTGTACTTGTAGCATATGTTGTATTGTGTCCAAATAATTTACATAAAGGTGTTAACAGGGTTTTATTACACAGTTTTTCTTGTGAGGCTTCTCTGCCTTAAATCCTAACGTACTTTGAAATTCCTGCTGGACCATTTCCTTTGTAAACAGTACTTGATCTTGAAGATTATTCAGTGACTTGATGCCTCAGCATCTAGTTATACACACAGAAGTGTGTTTCTGCTGTCTGTGCTGGTGATACAGTTACTGATTGCAAATTGGTGTTTTTGTCATATTTTCATCACCCTTCTACCCCCATGGACATAGGCCCTTGTAGGCCTCAGAAAGGATAATTTCCAGAAAAGTGTAGAGTGAATTTTTAGACTTCGGTCAAGATGGGACAAATGAATGTGTCCTCTGGGATTATATTGACAAATAATTATACTTCAGTGGAATGAATGATCTACATTTAATGTTGTAATAATTTCTCATTTACTTTCTATGACCTAGGGAACCTTACTTGTTGAATGTCCTTTGTATTCTTCATAAATAGTGTCTGATCTTTCTTGTCGCTTTGCTTCTTAGGTGAAGGAGTAGTGGAGTATACAGGAAATCATCAAGATGGGAACCTGAACGTTTCAAGTTGTACAGATTCTGAAGAGACAGAAATTTCAAAGAAGTATGGGATGAAAAAGAAGACACAGAATGGAAAAAAGGACAGTACTTCTGATTCTAAAAACAAAGGTCCTACAAGAAAAGGTACAAAGGGCACATGGATAGATTCAGATTCTGATATACAAGAAATATGTCATAGTTCACTGGCTCGAACAGTTGAAAATGCAGGTCTGGAAAGTAGCATCTCCAGTACAGCTACAGGTAAAGTAAAAAGTGTCATACTGGACTCTGATTTTGAAACAAATGAAAGAAGTCTGACAGGCAGAAGTTCCAGAAATGTTTTGTTAGATTCTAATTCTGAAAATGAGGACATGGAAGTGGGACCACAAGAAAATAAGTACAGGTCAAAAAGAGTTCTCAGTGGCTCAGATTCAGATAGTGACGGTACTTCACATTGTAAAAGGAGCAGAGCCATATTTTCTGTTGATACAAACACAATGGGCACTGAACTGCAACATTTGCATGAAGAAACAAATGGTGGCATTTATGTGCAGAAACATACACGCAGAATTATTGTGAGTGATGAAGAAGATGACTAGGAAGAGAGTCAAACAAAGGAAGGCAGTAGAGTAATGTTAAAAATGGATCTTAGGGATACTAAATAAGGTTATGTGGATGGATTCCCCCAGCTTAGCATGGACTTTAGTGTTGGGCAAAAAGTATGACAGTGATTAACCTTCTGGTTCCATAATGCTGTGGATAATTTGGTAAGGGTGTGGTTGTGCACCATTTCATATGTCATTATGGGTATATCTGCTATGACGATGATGACTTGAAGGTAACATAACTTTAATAGTCTTAAAAACTTCATCACAGGTTATGTGACTACTTTCACAGCCATGGCAATTGAAGCTTTGGCTGATTCCCTGTTGTTGCCAAGTCTACAGCACTAAATGATATGTAGCATAAAACAATGCAGAACAAAAGTTTAATAAACAGTGATGAACACAATAACAATATATCCATGTGGGTGTGATCTTGCACTTTTCCCAACTGCGCTTCAAAGCCCTGGCCCCCCCAAAAAAAAACCACACACACACACACGCACGCACGCACGCGCGTCCGCTGTCTCTCTCTCTCTCTCTCTCTCTCTCTCTCTCTCTCTCTCTCTCTCTTTTCTTTTCACTGCAGATTGACCAACACTCAATAAACTAGGCAATCCAGGATGATTACTGTTACTATTTCTTTTAGAATGGAGCCTGGGGCTGCCTACGTAGGTCCCATATCTGGCAACATGGCATTTTAACGTAAGCTTTATTTCCTGTGGCAATGACTATAGTCAAAGAAACTCGCATGGAATTTGATACACAGTTACATTTGTACCTTTCTGATGAGGAAGTAACTGCTGTGGATTGACCGAAATACGCCACATGGCACTCCCTACACATGCGCTGCAAGCATTGGAAGTTAGGTTGAAGTCAGTCGATAATGATGGGTACTTAACTCTTTAGGCCGAAACAGTATCTTGTACATATCTCCCCTGACATTCCAGAGGAGTGACTGAAATTAGCCACATAGCATACCCTGCGCATCACCTAAGAAGCGTGCAACTTAGATTGAAGTCGGTCAGTAATGAAATGCACTTTACTGCTGAGGTCAAAACAGTTTTTCATCCGTATCTCCCCTAGGATTGAAGTATGGTCACTGAGTAATACCACATGGTACTCCCTGCATGTGCGCTACAAGCACTGCAAATTAGCTTGAAGTCGGTCAGTAATGAATGGCAATTTATTATTGACGCCAAAACACCTTTTTGTCCGTATCTCACCAAGCATTCCAGTGACGTCACTGAGTAATACAACATGCTACTCCCTGTGCATGCGCTAGAAGCACTGCAAGTTAGGTTGAAGTCAGTCAGTAACAAAGGGTACTTTATGCTTGAGGCCAAAACAGTCTTTTGTCCATATCTCCCCTAGAATTGCAGTGGGGTCAGAGAGTAATAACACATGGTACTCCCTGCGCATGCGCTATAAGCAGTGCAAGTTAGGTTGAAGCAGGTCACTAATGAAGGGCAATTAACTCTTGAGGACGACTTTTTCATCCGCATCTCCCCTAGGATTGCAGTGCGATCACTGAGTAATACCATATGACACTCCCTGCGCATGCGCTACCAGCAGTCCAGGTTAGGTTGAAATGGGTCAGTAATGAAGGGCACTTTACTCCTGACGCCGAAAAAGTTTTTCATCCATATCTCACCTACGATTGAAGTGGAAACCCTGACTAATACCACATTGTACTCCCTACACGTGCTCTACAACTAGTGCAAATTAGGCTGAAGTCATTCAGTAATGAAGGGTACTTTCCTCTTGAGGTCGAAACAGTTCTTAGTCCATATCTCCCCCAGAATTGCAGTGGGTTCACTTAGTCATACCACATGGTACTCCCTGCACATGTGCTACAAGCAGTGCAACTAAAATTCCAGTGGGGTTAGAGAGTAATAACACATGTTACTCCCTGCGCATGCGCTATAAGCAGTGCAAGTTAGGTTGAAGTAGGTCAGTAATCAAGGGCACTTTACTCCTCACGCCGAAACAGTTTTTCGTCCGTATCTCACCTACGATTGAAGTGGGAACACTGACTAATACCACATTGTACTCCCTACGCGTTCTCTACAACTAGTGCAAGTTAGGCTGAAGTCATTCAGTAATCACAGAGTCTGTATCTCCCCCAGAATTGCAGTGGGTTCACTTAGTAATACCACATGCTACTCCCTGCGCATGCGCTACAAGCAGAGCAACTTAGGATGAGGTCAGTCAGTAATGAAGAGCACTTTACTCTTGAGGTCAAAAAAGTTTTTCATCCATATCTCACCCAGGATTGCAGTGGGGTCACTGAGTAATACCACATGGTAGTCCCTGCGCACGCACTAGATGCACTGCAAGTTACGTTCAAGTCTCACTAATGAAGGGCACTTTACGCTTGAGGCGGAAACAGTTCTTCATCTGTATCTCCCCTAGGATTACACTGGGGTCACTGAGTAATAACACATGGTACTTCCTGCACATGCGCTACAAGCAGTGCAAGTTACGTTGAAGTTGGCCAGTAATGAAGGGCACTTTACTCTTGAGGCCGAAACAGTTTTTCGTCCGTATCTCCCCTATGATTCCAGTGGGGTCACTGAGGAATACCACATGGTACTCCCTGCGCATGTGCTACAAGCAGAGCAACTTAGGATGAAGTCAGTCAGTAATGAAGAGCACTTTACCCTTGAGGTCAAAAAAGTTCTTCATCCATATCTCACCCAGGATTGCAGTGGGGTCACTCAGTAATACAACATGATACTTCCTGCGCATGTGCTACAAGCAGAGCAACATAGGACGAAGTCGGTCAGTAATGAAGAGCACTTTACACTTGAGGTGAAGAAAGTTTTTCATCCGTATCTCACCCAGGATTGCAGTGGGGTCACTGAGTAATACCACATCGTAGTCCCTGCGCACGCGCTACAAGCAGTGCAAGTGAGGTTGAAGTTTGTCAGTAATGAAGGGCACTTTACGCTTAAGGCGGAAACAGTTCTTCATCCGTATCTCCCCTAGGATTACAGTGGGGTCACTGAGTAATACCACATGCTACTCCCTGCGCATGCGCTACAAGCAGAGCAACTTAGGATGAAGTCGGTCGGTAATGAAGGGCACTTTATGTTTGAGGCAGAAACAGTTTTTCATCCGTATCTCCCCTATGATTCCAGCGGGGTCACTGAGTAATACCACATGGTACTCTCTGCGCATGCGCTACAAGCAGTGCAAGTTAGGTTGCAGGCCGTCTGTAATGAAGGGCACTTTACTTTTGAGGTCCAAATATTTTTCTCCGTATCTCCCCTAGGATTGCAGTGGGGTCACTGAGTAATACCACATCGTACTCCGTGCGCATGCGCTACAAGCAGTGCAAGTGAGGTTGAAGTTGGTCAGTAATGAAGGCCACTTTACTCTTGAGGCCGACACAGTTTTTCGTCTGTCTCTCCCACAGGATTCCAGTGGGGTTACTGACTAATACCACATGGTATTGCCAGCAGATGCGCTAAAACACTCCAAGTTACATTGATATCGCTCAGTAATGAAGCATACTTTCCTTTTGAGGTCCAACCAGTTTTCATCCTATCTCCCCTAGGACTCCAGTGGGGTCACTGTGTAATAACACATGGTACTACCTGCGCATATGGTACATACAGTGCAAGTTACGTTGAAATTGGTCAGTAATGAAGGGCACTTTACTCTTCAGGTCGAACCACTTTTTCGTCTCTTATCTCCCCTAGGACTGCAGTCGGGTCACGGAGTATTACAACATGGTACATGCTGCGCATGCGCTACAAACAATGCAAGTTATGTTGAACTCGGTCAGTAATGAAGGGCACTTTACTCTTGAGGCCAAAAGAGTTTTTCGTCCGTACCTCCCTTATGATTGCAGTGTGGTCACAGAGTAACTCAATATTGCACTCCCTGCAAATGCGCTACAAGCAGCGCAACTTAGATTGAATTTGGTCAGTAATGAAGGGCACTTTACTCCTTAGGTCAAAAAAGTTTTTCGTCCGTATCTCGCCTATGATTGCAGTGGGGTCACTGAGTAATACCACATGGTACTCCCTGCGCATGCGCTACAAGCACAGCAAGTTAGGTTGAAGCAGCTTTTCGTCAGTATCTCCTCTAGGACTGCAGGGGGGTCACTGAGTAATACTACATGGTACTCCCTGCGCATACGCTACATTAATTGCAAGTTAGATTGAAGTCGGTCAGTAATGAAGGACACTTTACTCTTGAGGTCGAAACAGCTTTTCGTCAGTATCTCCTCTAGGACTGAAGGGGGGTCACCGAGTAATACTACATTGTACTCCCTGCTTATACGCTACAAGCAGTGCAACATAGATTGAAGTTGGTCAGTAATGAAGGGCACTTAACCCTTGAGGACGAAACAGTTTTTCGTCCGTATCTCCCCTAGCATTGCAGTTGTATCACTGAGTAACCCCACATGATAGTTCCTGCGCATGTGCTACCACCAGTCTAAGTTAGGTTGAAGTCGGTCAGTAATGAAGGGAACTTTACTCTTGAGGTAGTATACTTTTTCGTCCACATCTCCCCTAGGATTGCAGTGGGATCACTCAGTAATACCACATGGCTATCTGTGCGCATGCGCTACAAGCACTGCAAGTTAGGTTGAAGGCAGTCAGTAATGAAGAGCACTTTACTCCTGAGGACAAAACATTTTTTCGTCCGTATCTCACCTAGGATTGCAGTGGGATCACTGAGTAATACCACATGGTAGTTCCTGCGCATGCGCTAAATGCACTGCAACTTAGGTTGAAGTCGGTCACTAATGAAGGGCACTTTAGGCTTGAGGCCGAAACAGTTTTTCGTCCTTATCACACTTAGGATTACAGTGGGGTCACTGAGTAATAACACATGGTACTACTTGCGCATGTACTCCGAGCACTGCAAGTTAGGTTGAAGGCTGTCTGTAACGAAGAGCACTTTACTCTTGAGGTCCAAACTCTTTTTCATCGTAACTCCCCTACGATTGCAGTGGGGTCACTGATTAATACCAGATGGTTCCCCCTGCGCATGCGCTACATTTAGTGCAAGATAGGTTGAAGTCGGTCAGTAATGAAGGGCACTTTACAAATGAGGTAGAACTTTTTTCGTATGTATCTCCCCTAGGACTGCAGCGGGGTCACTCAGAAATACCACATGGTTCTCCCTGCGCATGCGCTACAAGCAGTGCAAATTAGGTTGACGTCGGTCAGTAATGAAGGGCACTTTACTCTTGAGGTCGAAAGAGTTTTTCCTCTGTATGTCCACTAGAATTGCAGTGCGGGCACTGACTAATACCACATGGAACTCCCTACGCATGCGTTACAAGTAGTGCAAGTTATGTTGAAGATGGTAAGTAATGAAGGACACTTTACACTTAAGGTCGGAAGAGTTTCTCATTCGTACCTACCCTAGGATTGCAGTGGAGTCACTGAGTAACACCACATGGTACTCCCTGCGCATGCGCTACATTCAGTGGAAGTTAGGTTCAAATCGGTCAGTAATGAAGGGCACTTTACTTTTGAGGTCGAAACAGCTTTTCGTCCGTATCTTCTCTAGCACTGAGTAATACCACATGATACTCCCTGCGCATGTGCTACAAGCAGTGCAAGTTAGATTGAAGGCGGTCAAAAATGGAGGGCACTTTACTCTTGAGGTAGAAACAGTTTTTCGTCCCTATCTCCTCTACGATTCCAGTAGGGTCACTGTGTAATAAGACCCGGTACTCCCTGTGCATGCGCTTCAAGCAGTGCATGTTATGTTGAACTCGGTCAGTAATGAAGGGCCCTTTACTCTTGAGGCCGAAACAGTTTTTTGTTCATATCTACCCTACGGTTGCAGTGGGGTCACTGAGTAATACCACATGGTGGTCTCTGTGCATGTGCTAGATGCACAGCAACTTAGGTGGAAGTCGGTCAGTAATGAAGGGTACTTTACTCTTGAGGCCGAAAGACTTGTTTGTCCCCTAGAATTGCAGTGGGGTCACTGAGTAATACCACACGGAACTCCCTGCGCATGCGCTACAAGCAGTGAAAGTTAGGTGGAAGGCGGTCTGTAATGAAGGGCACTTTACTCGCGAGGAAGAAACAGTTGTTTGTCCCTATGTCTCCTCGTATTGCAGTCATGTGACTGAAATATGCCATATGGCACTCCCTGCGCATGCGTTACGTGCAGCGCAAGTTACGGTGAAATCGGTCAGTAATGAAGGGCACTTTACTCTTGAAGCCGAAACATTTTTTCGTCTATCTCCCCTCGTATTTCAGTCCAGTGACTGAAATATGCCACACGGCACTCCCTGCGCATGCGCAACAATGAATGCCAGTTAGGTTGAAATTGATCGGCAAGGAACGGCAATTTACTCACTAGGAGGAAAGATTGTTTCGATCCTTTGTCGCTTCGGTCTACAGTGGGGTAAGTGAAGCGTCACACTTGGCGCTCTGTGCACATGCGCCACGAGCCCTGCAGGTCAGGTTGATATCCATGAGTAATGAAGGGCACTTTACTCTACAGGCCGAAACACTTTCTCTTCCCTAGCTCGCGTACCACTGCAGCGGTGTGGAAGAAACTTTAGAAGTGTCACTACCTGCGCATGAGCTACAAGCAGTGGAAATTACGTTGAAGTCGGTCAATAATGAAGTGCACTTTACTCTTGAGGACGAAAATTTTAATCCGTATCTCCCCTCGCAATGCGGTGGGGTGACTGAAATATGCAACACGGCACTTCCTGCGCATGCGTTGAGTGCAGTGCAAGTTAGATTGAAGTCGGTTAGTAATGAAGGGCACTTTACTCTTGAGGCCGAAACAATTTTTCGGCCGTATCTCCCCTCGCATTGCAGTGGGGTGAATGAAATCGGTCAGTAATGAAGGGCACTTCACTCTTCAGGCCACAACCGTTTCTCGTCCCTATCTCGTCTCGTATTCCACCGCGGTGAGTCAAGGAACACCCGTCGCACTTGCGCCCTGTGCGCTACAAAGAGGACAATACAGGTCGAATTCGACCAGTAAGGAATGGCACTTTACTCTTGAGGCCAAAAGTTTTTTTTTCTATATTTGGCCTTGTATTGCAGGGGGGTGACTCGAACAACACAGGTGCCGCTAGCGCCCTATTCGCAACAACCAGGACAAGGTTGGTTGGAATCGTGCAGTAACGAAGGGCACTTTACTCGACAGGCCGGAAGGGATTTTGGTCCTTAACTCGCCTCCCATTGCGGTGGGGTAACTGAAACATCACACGTTTCACTCGTTCCCCATTTGTTACACCCAATGGAAGTTTGCTCTTCACCGGAGTGTAAAGAAGGGCATTTTAGTCTTGAGGCCGAAACAGTTTTTCGTCCATCTCGCATTGCGGTGGGGTGACTCAAACATCACATGTGGCACTGGCTCCACATGCGGCATAACCAGTGGAAGTTTGGTCGACATCGTGCAGTAACGTAGGGCGCTTTAGTCTACAGACCTCAACAGTTTTTCATCCGTATCTCGCCTCGCATTACTGTGGGGTGAGTCAAACATCGTATGTGGCACTCGGTCCCCATGCGTCACAACCACTGCAAGTTTGGTCGACATCGGGCACTAACGAAGGGCACTTTACTCTTTAGGCCAAAACAGTTTTTCGTCCCTATTTCGCCTCGCATTGAAGTGGGGTGACTCAAACAACACACGTGGCACTCACAACCTATGCGCCACAACCACGGCAAACGTGGTCGAAATCGGGCAGTAACAAAGGGCACATCAGTCTTGTGGCCGAAACAGTTTTTCGTCCCTATCTCTCCTCGCATTGCAGCGGGGTGCTGAAACGTCACAGCAGGCACTCCGTATCTATGGGTTTCAAGCAGAGTAAGTTTGGTCCAAATCGATTGGTAATGAATCGCACTTTACTCTTCAAGCCAAAAGAGATTTTCGTCCCTATCTCGCCTCGCATTGCAGCGGGGTGACCGAAGTCACATCTGGCACTTCCTAGGCCTACGCTACAAGCAGTGCAGATTTGGTCGAAATCGTTCGGTAATCAAGAGTTTTTCGTCCTTACCCGGCCTCGCATTACGGCGAGGTGACGGATACCTGACACCTGGCACTCCCTACCCATGTGCTACAAGCAGCGGAAGGTCGGTCGAAATCGGTTGCGGGACGGCGTGAAGCGGTTCCGAAGTCGTAAGTAACACTACAAAGCATGATGGGACTCCAAAATTCGCCATCGTCTTACTACAAACCGCACACTGATTGACGCATCAGGGAAAGTGGCAGAAACTAACACCACGCGCTGCACCAGCCCGCAATCCGAGGTCTCGTCTCTCCGACAGGACGAATCCTCCAAACGAGGGGATGAGTGTCAACAGATCGCAGCGTGACAAGTGCTGTACCCAGTATAACACCCCGCCCGGTACCTACGACGTCTGCAGACTGTTACGAGTCCCGACATCGATTACATGTACCCTTGGTCGACAGTTTGGGGCGGGACGACAATTAGCCTGGTATGAAGTCTTGCTGCCGTTTCATTGCGGCCCCGTTCGGCAAACTTGGGCCCTCGTCGGACCACCCACCCATGATGGGTGGTCCTAGGAAGAGAGATCTCTTTGTCTGGAGCCTCTCGACTCCCGGAACTCCCGTGATTTATCGTTGCCTCGACCAGAAGGAATACGGCCTTAGAGGTGTTTAGGCATAATCCCACGGATGGTAGCCTCGCACCACCGGCCCCTCGGCCTACCACGTGAACCAAATGTCCGAACCCACGGTTCCTCTCGTACTGATGTTTACTCTCGTAACGACCCTGTCATCGGTAGGGTAAAACTAACCTGTCTGATGACGGTCTAAACCCAGCTCACATTCCCTATTGGTGGGTGAACTATCCAACGCTTGGCGAATTCTGCTGGCAATGATGGGAAAAGCCGACATCGAAGGATCTAAAAACGAAGTCGCTACGAAACCTTGGCCGCCACAAGGCAGTTAACCCTCTGGTAACTTTTCTGGCACCTCTTCCTGGAAACTCTCCAAGCCAAAAGGATGGATAGGCCGTGCTTTCGTACTTCCTAAGCGTACTGAACATCTGCGTCAAGCCAGCTTTTGCCCTTTTGCTCCATGCGAGGTTTCTGTCCTTACTAAGCTGGCCTTAGGACACCTGCGTTATTCGTTGACAGATGTACCGTCCCAGTCAAACTCCCCGCCTGGCAGTGTCCTCGGATCGGATCACGCGGGGCAATGGCGCGGCAGGCCGGCGGGCGTGAGGCTTCCACACGGACTCCGTGCGGGGGCGGGAGGCGCACCCCCCGCAAGAACCGCACGGATGGGTTGTGGCCAGCGCCGCACGCGCGCGCGATCATTCGGCTTTGGCCGCAACCCTGGCGCTTGGCGCCAGAACACCGTGACGCCAGGCCTCGTGTGGCTTGCGGCGCACGCGCTCGGCCCAGCAAAGTACAGAAAAGATGAAAGCAGCGGTGTGGTATTTAACTGCCGACGGGTGAGCTTTGCGGCCCGCCCCCCTCCCACTTATACTACACTTCTCATGTCTCCTTACAGTGCCAGACTAGAGTCAAGCTCAACAGGGTATTTTTCCCCGCTGATTCTTCCAAGCCCCTTCCCTTGGCAGTGGTTTCGCTGGGCAGATAGGGACAGTGGGAATCGCGTTAATCCATTCATGGGCGTCACTAATTAGATGAGGCATTTGGCTATGTAAGGGGAAACAAAAGGCTTCCTTTCCCATATGTGTGCCTATCGTAGACTGCGTCCTAGCAGATAATACCAAAAAATTGCTACACATTCTCAAAACTAAATTCAGGCAGCAAAATTATCCACTAGCAGACAATCGTTAAAACATCAGAGATAATTAACATAAAGTAACAAGAAAAAAGGATAAACCTAATACACATAAAGAAATTTGATAAAATATTCAAAAACTGACGAAGCACGCCGCGTGGAATACCCATTAATTCGTATTTACTGAATCCAAATAAGGTCATATTGTTAGCTGTATCAGATGGAACTGCACCTCTGCTCCTGAACACAACAGGCACAACCCTGACATCGCATAGGTAAGGATAAATATTAGTCAAATAATCCTTACGGGCATCATATTTTAACAGTTTGTCAATGAAAGCATTCCTGATAGAACCCCCTTATTCATATCACATGGTGAAGTCTATTATATAAGCGACATCACCAAGAATAGCCACAAGGTCCGGCCTCAACTGATGATCTTCAGAAATTTTGAAAGACTGCTCATGACAAACTTGTATGCAATTATTGCGAATTTTATCCAGAACCGCCCCGATGATCGAGTCATGCCTACTTATGCGCGAAGCTCTGTTACGTGTGCAACGTTCAAGAACATGTGCCTGAGTCTCTGGGTAATCATTGCTGTTCCTACCTTCAATCAAGGTAATACATCCAGTATGATGCAAGTTCCCCCAGACCCCAGTAATGTTGTAATGAAGCTTAAGGGCTTCCATAAACCGTTCTGGATGAAAAACATCTGGTTTAAACAATAAATTATTGCCAATCACATCACCACAAAAATTCTCAACCCCTCGACCCTAAGACACACAAACGGCCCAATTTTCAGCCTCCTTTCTTTTCATAGCATTTTTAAGTTTATAAACATTTTGCAATGAAACAGGCCAGGATGAGCCCAAGGATCATGCCATGGAGCTCATGACCTACACAAAATGGTCAGAGACTGTGATTTCTCTAACTAAAGGGTCATCTGTAGAAAGAAGCTTAACCCCCACCTTCAGATACGCGAGAGGTACCAAGGAGGATAAACGTAGNCTACGCCCCTGATTTCACATTCTGTATAAAGCTATTTTTTATGTGACATGTCAAATTGATGACTAATATTTTTAAAATCAGGTAAAATTGATTTCCTTATACATATACGATGGCCACATGGCAAGACAATAATACTCTAACATTTGGTAATGGAGCACAAGTTTTTCACACACTGGTTTTGCAAAGATCTATTACTCTTAAGTGTGCAACCCCCCCCCCCCCCCCCAAACAGCTCATCAGGTAAATTTCTTTATATGCCATTTACATATTTCAGCATTCTTACTGAAATTTTTAACAGTTCTTAAACTATTATATTGCTTTGGTGTCCATGTACAATACTATATACAAATAAGATCTTAGCTACTGATATGAAATTAATGTAACACCTACAATTATATTACATGCAACATGGTAGATAGAAATGAACAAACTTTTAATGATTTTAACTTTCACTGCAGCAAAATCTTAAACAGGGGGTTTGTCTGTGTCTAAGGAGGTCCACTATTCAACCATTAGGTTTGTTGCTTGATGCCAGGAACTGCTACAGCCCCACTTCTATATCCAGAGATATGTTATAAACACACCTGCAAACTGTAGTAGATGTCTCAAAACATTCACCACTAACCCACAGTGCAAATATGTGCATAAAGCTTGGGCAATTACCTGTTACTGAAAAGAGTTTGGCTAGTTTGAAAACATTAACACACCTGAAGTCTTCCAGCAATCTACTTCTTCCAGGAGGTTTTTCAAGAGTTGGTGCTACACCTGTTGCTCGGGTACCAGTTCCAAGCTTTGTGAACAGCGAGCTGTTTGAACCAAACATTCCATTTGTGTTAATGCCTGGCAACCCTCCATTTCTGTACTTTGCTGCTTCAGCTCCTGGCGCTGCTGAAAGAAGGCGGCTACCAGCAGCCGTAGCGCTAGACATTAGAGCTCCCAGCTGCAAATTTGAAGAACTGCCCATTCCAGTTGTAGAGAGAGTGGGTGGAGGTGTAAGAGATCCTTGTATGCCTATGGGGCTAGGAGATGCAGTAACTGTGCCTGGAAAACAAATCAAAGATTCATATTTTGTTCATACACTGGCAGAATGAATGATAGGAAGGAAGAAAGGAAGGAAGGAAGGGAGGGAGGGAGGGAGGGATGAAGGGAGGGAGGAAGGGAAGGAAGGGAAGGAAGGAAAGGAAGGGAAGGGAAGGAAGGAAAGGAAGGAAGGAAAGGAAGGGAAGGGAAGGGAAGGGAAGGGAAGGAAGGAAGGAAGGAAGGAAGGAAGAAATCTACTAATGACAACTACTTGCTTTGGAACTTGGAAGCAGAATATAATTACATTAATATATGAAAATAAACAGACCATTTTTTTTTCCTGCGTAAGTAATGATGAGTCAATCTGTTTCAGGCTGGTAAGCTGTTTCTGTTTCATACAGTGTGTACTTCTAATCATGTCCCTGTGCCTAGCAGCTGTCGCTGGAGCTGTATCACTCAGAAAGCTGCATCCAATGTGAATTTAAGACTGCTTCCCCCCGCAGCTCAAGTTACGTTATACACAAGTCTCAAACTAGTGACTTCCCACTTCTAAGCAGGCCTTGTACCTTCTTACAGATTTCTTGATACATGCAGCAAAGCACGTAGATTGTTTATTTAAATACTACCTTTTGGTGAATCTCCCAAATAATAAGCGCAAAGACTCAAATCCGGAGATCTAGAAGGCCACAATTTATGAGTTATCAATCACCCACCAAACAGCTCTTTTGCTCCCGTCCCACCTTTTTAATTCAAACACCAATGCTCCAATACATCATACATTAAACTACAGAATATGTGTAGTTTATTTTTGACCAGCAATGAAACTATCACTACAAATTTTTCCATTACTTGTATACTCTTCTTTTGCACTGCACTGTTGATATGGGATTATTCTTTAACAAACTTTTTGGTGACACATTTCCCATGATGCATAATTTGTAAAGTACTGTAAATGAGCATTTCTGTTCAACTGAATAAATTTCACAGGTGCAGTGAGGTCACCCTGATGACCCAGCATAATAACAAACAACCAAGGAGTCAGTCCATACTCATTACAATTAAATTCTACTGTATTTACATACACACATACAAGTCAAAATGGGACTTGATAAAAGAAATTTGCACACACAAATAACAGGGGCCAGTCAGCCTTGCACTGTAACAGTCAGTGTACAACAAAACCCTTCAATATGTCTTGATCATACAAGTTTCCATAAACTGCACGTTCCAGAGTTTCTGAATAGAACACAACTCTTGACTTCTCAGTGCTGAGGCTACATTATTTATACATAAAACAAGCAGGCCTGGACAGGTCCTGAGCGCTCTAGGAAGATGACTCCAAGAATTTCTAGACAATTGGCACATGAAGGTGGTAAGGTTGTCAGCCCTATGCATAGGCCACCTTTACCCTCCAGGAGATATCCCTGGTACTCAATTCTGTTAGGCTCTGAGTTGACCCCAAGGCCATAGTGCAGACAGAAGGATTAAGTCAATGAAAAATCACAATGACCCCATAGGGAATTGAACCCGTGACCTTCCAGCTTGTAACACAGTGCCTCAACCAACTGTGCCACTGGGTACCCCTTTTATTTATACCTACAGTACGTTAATTTAGGTACACTGCGAGTTACGTACCGAGTGCACCATAATTTGTTGCCCACTTTGGACGACCATAATCTAAGGATGGAGAGAATGCAGATGTGTTTCTGTCGAACGAATCCCGTCGTCCAGAGCTGGTGCTGCTGAGACCTAGCCCTGAGAATACAAAGTGTTCTGAATCATGACATGTGAATTTCTGATGTTGGTGACGGCTTTCTCCTGGACATGTGATGCAATGTCACTTGATAGTCGGGTATACACACCGTACTGTTTATAGTCTTCACTGAAGATGGAGGCAGAACATTACTCTGAAAGACTGGTACCCATCTACCAAGCCACATTGCATCACGCCCTAGAAGAAAGCAATCCTATG